>JAGKTI010000169.1:0-94369 GCA_018397915.1 Birgus latro
GTGTGTGTGTGTGTGTGTGAGAGAGAGAGAGAGAGAGAGAGAGAGAGAGAGAGAGAGAGAGAGAGAGAATTCTGATGTAGTGCACCATGTTCAGTCGTGGTCATAAATAATTTCATCTATCCTCCGGTACCCCGTGCCTCAGGCTGACTCCTTTATGCACGGCAAGTCACAGTGGAGTAAGAGGGACTGAGAGGGAGGGGCCAGAGAGAGAAGGGAAGGTGGGTGGGGGGATGAGTGCTGATGTGAAGATGGAGTGAGGGAGGGGAGGTAGGGGTGGGAGAATGAAATGCGAAGTGGTGGTCACATTATTTGTCTATTTTCTTTCATTCAGGGTGTGATATACAGTAAAAGGGTTAATATTTGGTTAATAATGCTGCGTTACACCTTGCATAGCAGCATCAGATAACAAGCTTTAGACAGGTGGTGACATCAAGGGCTGGCTCGTGAGAGAAACATTCTGACGTGTCGGATCAAACATCAGTGCAGAGCCAGATACAGTAATCCCTCATTTATCCCGACATAACAGAGCCAATGGCATGTCTGGGTAGTGGCAACATCTGGATAATGAAGACTTTTCCCCCTACCATACCCACCTCAAACCAACACCTATTTGTATAGTACCCATGCTTAATTTGGCAGTGTTTTCCAGTCAATCAGGCATATTTAGACATCAAAACACACATAGGCATATCAAAAGTAATGGTAATCACCAAGAAAACCATGCAGGAAAACAAATGAAAACCAAAAAACACTCTACCTATACACTTCCGTATGTACAGTATCCCTCCTTATTTTGGTAGTGTTTTCAGGTCATTCTGGCAAATTTTGACATCAGAACATACATAGGATTATCCAAAATAATTTTCAACACCAAGAGAGCCATGCAAAAAAAAAAAGCTGACAACCAAAAAACACCCAACCTAATCACTATTGTGTGTACAGTACTCCTTCTTATTTTGGCACTGTTCTCGAGTCATTCTGGCATATTCTGACATCAAAACACACATAGGATTATCCAAAATAATTTTCAACATCAAGAAACCATGAATAAACCACTGAACACCAAAAAACACCCTGCCTAAATACAACTGTATGTTTAGTACCCCTCCTTATTTTGGCACTGTTTTCCAGTCATTCTGGTACATCATTTTGACATCAAAACATACATAGGATTATCCAAAATAATTTTCAACACCAAGAAAACCAAGCAAAAAAAAAACACTGAAAACCAAAAAACACCCTACCTAAACACTACTCTGTGTACAGTACCCCTACTATTTTTGGCACTGTTTTTGGGTCATTCTGCCATACTGTGACCTCAAAACACACACAGGAATATCCTAAATAAATTTTAGCACCAGGGAAACTATGAAGGAAACCTAACGTTACCCGCCGAAAAACATTCGCTTGGGGTACTTACAACCCAGTGCACCGCCGCCAGGCTTCGTAACCCGCCACCTCTATCAGGTGTAGTTGTTCTGTGTGGTCTTAGTGCCTAACAAAGGTCTAGAAACTCCTCCTTGTCATCCTCAACCTGCTGGAGCTGGGCGCTGACTGTGATGCGTGGTGTGGTGATGGTGGCCTACTCACAACAGGAGACTCCGAAGACAGCCATAAACTTAAGTCCAACGGAGACTCAACGGATGTCGACGAGCTTGGCTGTGGCTCCGAAGGTGAAGGCGGGAACCGATGTGGTGGTGCTGGTGGTGGTGAGAATGGGCTGGCACTCGTGGCGGTCGCAGGCTTGAAGAATGAGTCGATCCTCGTCTGACAATAGGACGGACGATCCTGCCGGAGGATGACAGCGTCCCACACTCCCCGCAGCTCCATCACCAGGCAGAGCAGCACTAACTCTCTGTCACAGTGTGGGTGCTCACCATGCTCCAGCACCCCCTACAGGAGGACGCTGAGATGAGGGACTGAAGGAGTTGCAGGGGGCTGCAAGTCAGGGTCCTCATCCTCGTTGGTTCCGCTGTCCTCTTCCGTACCCGCAGAGGCAGCAGCGGTGATCTCCTCATCAGACAGGGTCTGGTAACCAGGACTGCGGCTGTCATCATCCAGCCACTCCCTCACGTCATCAGCATCCACCTGCTTTCCTGCTGTTTGAAGGCGACTGTGGAAATCATTAACATCAAACGGCTAAAAGTCATGCTTGGCATCTATTCCCTGGAGGTGAGGAGACCAACCGCTTTAGAGGGTTTTGACAAAGATTTTCTTCCACTTGTCTGCCCAACTGAACACTGCAAACTTCAGGTCGTAATGCCGAAGATTCTGCAAGGTTGGCTCCCCACGTGTGTCCTTGACCGTGTCCTCGTCCTCCAGCACCACCATCACCTCATTCAGGAACCTCCGGCGATGAGGTCTTTTTGCAGCCACGATAACAACCTGGTCCATTGGTTGAATCAGAGCAGTTGTATTAGGTGGCAGAAACATGCACCTAATCCGCCCTTCAAAAGCAACCAAGTCTTTCTCAGACGGATGCACGAGGGCTTTGTCCAGGAGCAGAAGTGCCTTCATCTGGTCACGAGTGATTCCAAGGACCTCCGTTTTATAACAGATAATCTCCTTGATGAAATGTCGGAGGAACCAATCTCTGAAGATCTTAGCAGTAAACCAGGCCTTCAGAGAATGGTACCACACAACAAGCAGGCTATCCATCAACCTATGGAGACAACGTGGGTGTTTTGCATGTCCAACAACAACGGGTTGGAGGCGGTGTGTCCCATTAGCACTGGCACAGCATAAACCAGAGACACATTGTCTGTACAACTTCTGATCAGGCACAGTCTTCTCCCTTTCCTCAGCCAGGATGTTGGTGGGCAAGGAGCAGTAGAACAGACCAGTTTCATCAGTGTTATAGACTTGACTAAGGGCAAGGCCCTCATCCTTGATCAGGCGCTGCACTTTCTGGCGAAACGAGTCTACTTCCTCTGCTGCCGTGTCCAAGGCTTCGCCATGTGCCTTACAGCCAGTAAGTCCATGGCGAAGCTTGAAGCGAAAGAGCCATCCCTCAGATGCCTTGAAAAACTTCTCAGCAGCAGCCTTCATCTCGGTCCCATGCACTAGCACCTCAGGACCATGTTGCTACAAACCCACATCAATGTCGACCAGTCAATAATGGCCTGCCGGGCCTGGGCCATTACCTTCCTGTCGCTGCAAAGTGTGCTTTCAGCAAAGTCCTGTCCATACTGGATAAGCTTGTTGTATGACTTCTTAATATCGAACATTGTTGATCAGGCTAGATCACATTCGCAAAAAATACATCCTGTGTTCCAGCCCGTGTCAACCTTGCCCAATATCTCACGTTCTTTTTCCAGACTCAGAACCTTCCTCTTTCACTTCTCAGGTGGTGGTGGGGCCATCACCACACACACGAGAATACAGCAGAGCAGGGCCACAACCTGAAGAAGGTAGGGAACCACTACAAACACAACCGCAATCACAGCCATTGTTGCAAGTGCTACCACTCACAAGCGGCAGAAAAATGGGAACTGCGGTGCGAGCTTCTGTTTGCCAGAAAACAGTACAGTGTTGCCATATCGCATCCAACAGTTGCTTTCGAGCAAAGAGGAAGCAACATGCAGCGACTGACATCTGCATATAAGGTTCATTTCTGTTTGCCCAGGCAAGGGTTAGTGCGTTGGAAACAGTGGATGACCAACAGATCACCACCTCAGGCAGTGTATGACTAATGCGGCCTGCCAGGCGACTCTGACCATTCGGTAGGGAAGCGGACAGGTGCGTGTGGTGGGGGGTTTCTGCACTAATCCTGGAGGCCGGGGGACTCCCGCCATTCGGTGTAGAGGCAGATGGGTGGTTTTACTGCACATTTACTCATGGCTTGTATTTACCTATTTGTATTTACCTATTTGTAGTATACAGGAATTGAGCTAAGCTCGTGTTGTCCCGTCTCCATATCTACATTCATCTAATCTAGTTTTAAATACATGAATGTTTTTCGCCTGCACCACCTCTTCGTCTAAGTCATTCCAAATACTTATGCTTCTATTCGGGAAACTGAACTTTTTGAGATCATTAAGACATCTACTTTTCCTCAACTTGAAGCCATGACCTCTTGTTCTTCCATCATCCAACACAAAAAGATCCTCTCTATCCACCCTTTCCAATTCTCTTACATTTCTAAATATCGTGATCAAGTCACCTCTTTCCCTTCTCTCGTGCAATGTTGGTAACTTCAGTTTTTCCAATCTCTCCTCGTAGGTGAGTTCCCTTAAACACGGTATCATCTTCGTTGCCATCCGATGGACCCTTTCTAGTTTATCAATATGCTTCTTCAAATGAGGTGACCATACCACCGCCGCATACTCTAGTCTTGGTCTTATCATGGTCACTATCAACTCTGTCACGAATTTTCTACACTGTAACGTTATGTTGAGTGAGTCGTGACATCGTCCCGTAAATTTCAATTGTCTGTTGGCGCGGCGTTAGCCGTTACACGCCGGCGCGCGCATCTCCCACGCTCGTCGCGCCGCCGATTTGAATCAGAGCTCAGTTTGCTTGTAGACGCGGCGCGACGCGGGACGCCTCTCAAAGGCTCTGTGCTTTTCTAGCGTTTTTCAGATTTCAGCTTGTATTGGCGTGTCTCCTGCAGCCCCACCCACTTTGGTGATCGTCACAGCAGCTCTGTTTCATCCATACCGATCAGTATTTTCTGGTTTTTCCCTAGGCTAAGCTTTTTGAAATATTTAGCCGTTATCTGAGTGTTTCAGCGAGTGAGTGGATTCCTTTATTTGATTTGAATTTCATGTAACGTAAATTCATTTCTTTGTAATTAATAAATTCACAGTTCTTTTCTTGAGCTTTGTTAAAGTTGTCAACTGTGTTTAATTATTCCACTCTATTAATTAATACAGTTTGCTACTCTGCGTTAGCACAACTTTTGAATTAAATCACGGCCAGTACTTAGGCCAGCTTTGAATCACTATAAATCCGTTGTGCTAGCTGGGAGTTGGCTCAGCCAAGAGCCTGTTATTATTATTATTATAATTTTTTTTGATTGTTGGGGGGGGAGAAGAAACTTTCTCGTAGGCCAACGGTACAATATTGCAGCTCTGCTGCGTGCCGTTAAGGAAGTTTGTAATTCTCGACCCTAGAGAATTGACATAGCACACTTAGCTATACATTGTATACCAATTATACAATATTTCATTATTTCTTGGGAATACTTAAATTTCCCCTGACATCTGGCGACACGCCAGGGTAAAAGTCTCATTTTCCCCTGACATCTGGCGACACGCCAGAGCAAACTCTCATTTCCCCCTGACAAACTCCCTCAACATATCTTCATCCATATAATTAAAAGCCACTCTCATGTTGGTCAGTAATCCATAAGTTCCCCCAATAATTTTGTTTATATGCTTTTCTGGTGACAAGTCATCCCGAATAATCACTCCCAAATCTTTCTCATCCTTTCTTTTACTAATCATCTCATTGCCCATTTTATATGTCCAGTGTGGTCTTCTTTCACTTATACCCATTTCTAATACATGACACTTCTTGGCATTAAAGTCCATTTTCCAAGTCTGGCTCCAGCTGTGTATTTTGTCCAAGTCCTCTTGCAGTTCTTTACAACTATCAATACATTTAATATGTTTCATAATTTTAGCATCATCTGCAAACATACTCATGTAACTATTCAAACCCTCTGGCAAATCATTTACATATATCAGAAACATTACTGGGGCCAGGACAGAGCCCTGGGGTACTCCACTAGTCACATTTCTCCATTGTGATACCTTGTCTCTTATTACTGTTCTCATCTGCCTTCCTATCAAATAATCTCCCATCCACTTTAATAGTTTCCCATGCACCCCTCCAAATGTCCTCAACTTCCACAGTAGTCTCTTATAGGGTACCCTGTCAAATGCTTTCTTAAGATCCAGATAGACACAGTCTGCCCATCCCTCTCTCTCCTGTATGACATCTGTTACCCTACTGTAGAAACTTAGTAGGTTAGTAATACATGATCTTCCTTCCCTAAAACCAAACTGTCTTGGTGTTATCACTTCATTTTCTTCTAAATACTTTATCCATCTTTTTCTAATAACTTTCTCACAGATTTTACAAACAATACTAGTAAGTGACACAGGTCTATAATTAAGTGGATCCTCCCTATCTCCTCCCTTAAAGATTGGCACAATACTTGCTCTTTTCCAATCTTTAGGTAACTGTCCCTTTTCAAGCGAGGTTTTGATAATGACATAAACTGGCCACACTAACTGGTCGGCACATTCCTTCAGGATCCATCCAGCCACACCATCTGGTCCCATTGCTTTTCTCACATCCAAATCCTTCATCAGCCGTAGCACCTCATCCATGTCAACTGTAATTTCGGTCATTCTCGTCAGCCTGGGTTCCATTTCAGGCTCCCTAAATTCGTCTTCCAATACATAAACTGACTGTAGCTTGTTGTTCATTATTTCACACAAGTCTTCCTCTCTTTCGTATGTTTCATCTCCATCCCTCAGTCGTATTATACTGTCCTTAACTTTCATTTTGCCATTTACAAACCTATAAAATAGTTTTGGCTCTTTTTTACAGTGAGATACAATATCTTTTTCGTATTTCCTTTCCTCTTCTCTCCGTATCCTTACATATTCATTTCTAACCTGCTTGTACTCCTCCCAGGCCCTTTCACTATACCTTCTTCTCACTTTCTTCCATGCTTTTTTTCTTGCCTCTTGTGCCATCCTACATCTGTTGTTAAACCATTCTTTCTTCCTTTCCATAGCTGCAGAAAATTTTGGGACATACTTAGTAACTCCTGTTTTATATACTTCTATCAAAAACTCATATTTCTCATCAACATTTGTGATCATATTCATTTTACTCCATTCTACATTTTGGAAAAAGTTTCTCAGGGAAGCAAAGTCTGCCTTCCCATAATTGTATCTATTTTCTCTGTGTTTTTCATCTCTTTCTCCTTCCCTCACTCCTACCACATCCATCTCAATTACCAGATGATCACTTTTACCAAAGGGGCACTGGTAGGTTATGTTCCTCACATCATTTGGGTCCTTTGTGAATAATAGGTCAAGCCTGGATGGTTCATCAACACCCCTAATTCTTGTGTTTTCTTTGATCAACTGGGTTAACATGTTTTCCATCATCAATTCCATTAATTTATTTCCCCATGATTCTTCATTGTTCCCAGCATCCATACTTTCCCAATCAACTTCTCTACAGTTAAAATCTCCCATTAATATTATTCTATTTCTTCGTTCAATTAACATTTCTAGCCTAATAATGGATTCACTTATTAACTGTTCGTAATCTTCCTTTGTCCATGCCCTAGTTTTGGGGGGCATATAAAAAACTATTACATCCGTTTTTTCTCCATAATTGTCCTCTATTTCAACTCCCAAAAGTTCAGCCTTAGTATTTTCAATTTCTATATTCTTTACTCTTAGGTCATTATGGGCTAATATCACTATTCCTCCCCCAAATTTGCCTTCTCTGTCCTTCCTCCAAATCTTATAATTATTCCAGCCAAATAATTTTATATCGACATCTTGGGGCAATTTAGTCTCTACTAGGCAAACAATTTCAGGTTTATTTTCATTTAAGTAGTCTCCAATTTCCCCTTTCTTAGATATTAATCCATCTACGTTACTATACATGATGCTCAGATTTGCTGCACTGTTGTTATCTTTACTCGTTCTTCTCTTTTTCATATTCATATCCATCCCCTTTGTTTCCTTCACGTCTAGTTCTTCACATACCACTTCCTTGCCTTCATATCCATCACTCTCCAAAAAAAAGTTTTACGTTCTTCCTCTGTCCTCCTGTCATTTTTTTCCTTTACTTGGTCCTTCAAAGATTTTAAAACTTCTCTTTCTTCTTCATTCAAGCCTTTTCTTACTATAATATTTTCCATTCCTGCCTCTTTACTTAGTTTCCAGGTCACCTTAAGTATGTCATTTACAACACTTTCTGAAGACATCTTAACTCTCATTGGTCTTGCTTCCCCTTTCTTATATGGCCCTATCCTCCTTACTTCCTCAATTTCTTTTTCCCACTTGTTTCCTTCGGGATCGATCTTGTCCAATATTTGCCTCACCTGATTTGAGTCTCTCTCGAGTCTCACAGACCTAACTTTTTCTTCTTCCTCCCTGTTTCCAAATATTATCACACATCTGTTCCTTTCTACTGTTTCTCTCACTATTTTCTCTTTTTTCTTCAATATTTTCACTACATTTTCTTCCATTTTTTTCTTGTTCATTTCCCTTTCTTCCTGAATAATTTCCCTTAAACTGACTACTTCTTTCTGTTCTTCTTCCACATGTGCCCATTTTGCCTTTTGCTCTTCTAACACACTACTTACCTTCTCTGTTTGGTTACTGCTTTCTTCTAGTTTTCTCCGTAATTCAATATTTTCTCGTTTTAAATTCTGGATCTCCTGGTTCGCTGTCTCATTGGCCTGGATCAAACTCTGTATAGTATTTTCGGTCTTTTCAGGCATGTCTCTTGATACTAGATCCTCCACTTTCTTTTCTAGACCACTAATTCTCATAATCAATGTTTTAACCAGGTCCATTACATTTGTTTCACTGTCAAATCCTGGGAATTCCGGTTCTCGAGTGTTTACAAGGTCGGCCATCTTTAAGGTCGGTTACAGTACTAAACTGAACAGCTGTTCCCAAAATTCCTATAAAAACATTCATGTATACTTAATGACAACTGTTCTTTACATTTTTGATAGACTATAATAACTTGCAATACTTAAAATTATTAACAAGACTGGAGACAGGACAATTCCTGAAAACTACTTAGGGTTTGTTGAGGCGGTTTGAAACACGTCTTCTCGCTGAGGGTGCCACTCCGTGTGGTCTGTGTTACGTGCACAGTGGCCACCAGTACCCCTCAGCCAGGAAAAACTCTCACCTCCTCCATTAAAAAATAACCAAAGAATTTTCTTGAAGATATGCTCAATGTGTTTCCCAGACAAAATTACATAAGTTATGTCTAACCTTACCAAACTTTACCTATCCCATCAGGGATGCTTGGCTAAGGTGACTGACTGTGGTACTGAAATGAATACCCAAACAGAATGGAAGTGTATTGTACAGTACTGTAGTGTACATACACACACACACACAGTACTGTACTGTGTACTGTACCGTACTATCATATGCAATGGTACAGAAATTACTGTACTGATATTGTGATCATATCATGGGAAGGAATCTCTATCTATCTCTCTTTGTGTGTGTGGTGTGTGTGTCTCCCAGTGGTCGCGTGATTTTTGACCTTTGGTAGAGAGCCGGATGGGCACTGTCACCAAACACGCACTTGTGGCTTGTGGTCTGTGTTACATACGTGGTGGCCACCAGTACCGCTCAGCCAGGAACCATGCTCAACTCATCCTTTCAAAAATAACCATAGGATTTTCTCGAAGGTATGATCAATGTGTTTCCCAGGCAAAATGATATAGGTTATCTTTACTTGACCTTACCAAACCTAACCTATCCCAGTAGGGCTGCTTGGCTAAGGTGGCTGACTGTGGTACTGAAATGAATGCCCATACTGAATGGAAGTGTAATGTACAGTACTGTACATACACACATACAGTACTGTACCGTGTGAAGTACTATCATATGCATTGGTATAAAAATTACTGTACAGCACTGATATTGCAATCATAACATGGGAAGGAATCTCTCTCTCTCTCTCTCTTTGTGTGTGTGTGTGTGTGTGTGTGTGTGTCTCCCGGTGACTTTTAACTGGCAGAGAAGCAGATGGGCGCTGTCACTAAACATGTGCTCATGGCTTGTGGTCTCTGTTCGATGATGGTGGCAGTTGGGCAAGACTTAGCCTGGTGGCCGTGCGACTTTCGACATTCGGTGGAGAGGTGAACGGGCGCTGTCATTGAACATGTACTCGTGGCCTGTGGTCTGTGTTACAATCTCAGTGCCAGTTAGGGAAGAGTTAGCCAGGTGGCGTCGCAACACTGGACATTGGGTGGGGATGTGTACTAGGCCAGGTCGAAAAGGGACCAACTTAGAGTTTCCAGGTTGAAATATAGTCAGAATGGTGCTCCTTTACAATGACAATAACATTACAAAAAAAAATGTTCAATATAGATGTGCCCATTCTATCAACTTGGATCTAAAAATAGAGTTATTTCTCAAAAAACTTAGAAGCATATGCTATTTTTTTGGATGAATTAAAATGCAATTTCTGTGTTAAATTTCAACTTTAAAAATAAAAGTAACAGTTGAAATGTATTCAAATCAAATGAAAGGCATTATTTCATGAAAAAGAAAAAGAACAGTAGAAATGGCATGAACAGCTGAACATATCAGAAGTCTTGTTTTTTTTCTTGCTTTGGGAACTGCGAGATCGCTTACATTGGACAAGCATACCATGACGTGATTCATGGATGTGACGCTCTTGACACAGCATTCCACTCTTTGAGAATGGTAAAGGTACACGTCCAGTACGATGGGTTGGCTTTTGTCCATTTGGTCCAGTCTGTTCTTCAGCAAAGGAGGAACTGTGGCAGAAGAAAGCTCTACCAGCTCAGTGTACTTCTTGGCATTGAAGTTTATCTTCAGTGCCGATTTTTCAAATACAGTATTCTAACTGAGGCTTGGTCATCATTCTCATCCATCTGTGCTTGTTTCATCAACTTGATCACCATCGAGCGTATGCCAACATCTTCATCAGCAACAGCCAACAACAGGATGTTCTTTGGGTGACAGAAGTAGCTGTTATTGGCAAGCACAGGGCGAATGATCGCCTGATCCTCCAACGGAAGCTTTTGAAGGAGCTCCACCGTGAACAACAAATTTTTGGCTCCATCCTGACACGAGCTGTTGGCTTTAACCCTGAACTACACAGAAGCATAGCAATTTACAGTGAATGAAATGAGACGTTTTAGGGTTGGTGATGGTTGCTCCTTTGACATGTAAAGTCGAAATACGCAATTGGCTTTCATAAGCCACCTGGCATGATTTAGCAGTCCTGGTTGTGCAGATGGTCCCACACCTTCATTAGTATCTCCACTTGGCAATGGGGTGCTTTCAAAGCTAGTATTCCTGTAGATGGCACACCATTTCGACAAACACATTCCCCGCACTGTTTAAAAAGCATATTTTTCTTTGTTAAATATCTACACTGTTGTATGAAACTGTGAATCACAATAATGTCATGTACCGTAATATAAATAATACAAATTGAACACATATATTTAACGTGGCGTAAATTGTTTATACAGTATTTATCATAAACGAAAATTAAAATATCATTGATGGCATGTGACTGCAACCTGCCATTACAGTGGTCCTATGTTATATCATTTCTGCAACATTTAGTGCAAGGTAGGTTCTTAATACATAGGTTGCTCAGATTGTAAATTACATTCAGAGGGTATCTTGACTCAGTCTCTATGTGGGCAGAAATTTAATGCTGAGTAAATACTGGGACTCAACATTTTGCTCACTCCCCTCAAGCATGCGCACCACGAGATTGTCCCGTGTTTAAGTTTTTTCACGAGAGATTTGTTTGCAAAACAAACTCACGAGGACTAATGCTTAAAATAATACAATTTAGACTACTTGTTGTCTGGTTAAGTTAGATGAACCAAAGTAATGTAATTGCTTTGGAGGGTGTGAGGGGCAACACAGAACTGTCTCGTGGTACGCAAGCGTGAAGGGAGTGAGCAAAACGCTTGACTCCCAGTATTTACTCAACATTAAATTTATGCCCACAGAGACTGAATGAGTCAAGATACCCACTAGGCATAATTTATAGTCTGAAAAAACTATGTACAGTATTAAGACAATAAATTCCATTAAATGTAGCAGAAATGAAATAATACAGGACTACTGAAATAGTGGGTGTCCATCACTTGCCACCAATGATATTTTAATCTCCGTTTATGATAAATATAAACAATTCACGCTATGTTACATATACGCATTCTATTTGTATTATTTATATTACGGTACATGACATTACTATTATTCACAGTTTCACACAACAGTGTAGATATTTAACAAAGAAAAATATGCTTTTTAAACAAGCCAGGGAATGTGTTTGTTGAAATGGTTATGCCATCTACTGGAATATTAGGCTTTTCACAAGCACCCCATTGCACTGCCAAACATGCACAGTACATGTAGCCCTGATCTTTGCTGAGATCACTTACAATTCCTTCTGATAAAATGCAAGTTTTTCCAGCAACACGTTCATAACCAACAATTGGAAGATCTTTTGGGTCAAATTCAAACGATTGACCTACTTCTCCTCTGCTGCCTCGTGGACCTGTTGTCGAACCATCAACTGCTTCGAAATACCTTCGGAAAATGATTTTAAAAAGATGCAACAAACAAACAAGCCACTGTTGTGCTCTGCCAAGCTGTGTTTCAACCTCACGAATCACTCCATTTCCCTTTCCAGTATTGGCATTTGTCCCATCACAGACAATAGCTTGCAACGAATCTGTTCAATCTGTTTCTTGAATGACAGACATGACTTCCTTGGCAATATCTGCTGCTCATCACTTTTGGGAGAAACATGGTTGATGTAAATGGCTTCAGGAAAAGCAACTACTGAGTAGTGATCTTCCTTCCCAATTCTCTGACCATTTGGGGTTTTCTTGAGCATCTGATCGATTTTTCCATCGAAACCAATGCAAAAGATCTCCTTTAGGTCATTTTTATGCTGTTGCAATGTGACATCTCTCCAGGATTTTCTCTAATGGCAGAGTTTACTGGTATCAACTTTATTTTCTTCACAAAGGATATTCTTATCTTTCAGTGCTGCATTCACAATGAAGCAGATGTCTCTATTGCTTACTTGACATCGATCAGCTACATGACTCAGCTCAGGATAGACTAATCTGTTGTGACCGACTGTTTGCTTCCATCTACTTCTGCAATATCAACAACATATTGATCATATTGTTAATCACAGGCATCACTTGGGTCAATATATGCTGTCATTATATCTTCATTATTTTGCTTAGTATCTCTAGTGGACTCTTCATAGAGCTTCCTTTTCATCACTCTATTTTGTGCTGTCTTCTTCAGGTCTACTCCACCAATATACATCTTTCTGCAATCATTTTGGTCAACCCAGAAAGGCCACTCCTCATGCGATCTCTTGTCTGCTCTAGTGCACTGACACTCAGATCTCTCGTGTGCACCGAAGTTTTTTAAACATTTGAAACAACTAATGTCAAATAAGGTGTCACAGCTGGCGAGTTTCTCTATGTAGGTGTTGGAAGTCCTTTTGCTCACATGATATTTCCTAAGCTCCTGTGCCTTTGCTATCAGGCATTTCACATGAACAACACTGGTGTAATCAACAGTTGAGATGGAAGCTTTCTCGTGAATTCCTGCTACTTCAAGTGCAACAGTTTCTGCATAGGCTTGGGTGCTCAATGACAGATTTGTGGATTTATGTTCCAGTCTTTCAAACGCAGTGTGTCCAGCCATCTCGAAATGAACGGATCTTGAATTTGGCTCTCTTTCATACTGTTTTTGTTTTTTCTTGGAAGGAACAGTATGCAGGCCCATGGCCTTTGGTTCCTTCTTCCTTGCAAAAAAAAAAAAAGCCATTATGACATCACAGCTGGTGGGCAACTGATTTACCGGAAGACTGCGTGATGAGCCGAAAACAAAGTCTTTCGTGCTTTCTCGTGTGCTGCAACTGGCCATGATTCCAGTAAAACATGCAAACTCAGATTCAAAACTGTAAACCAGTACCAGTTCGTGTAGTTGGTAACAGAAATGCAAAACAACGGGTTATCATTTAAAGTGTTGCCAAGCACTGGTAATCACTGAATACTTGGAGAGTCAGTGCCGTAAAAACTAAAATGAAAGTTGCTGGAGTACCACTGACTCATTTTTAAAAGTACAGTTGGTTCAAGTGAAAACATAATATAGGCCATCAAAATAGCCATGTTTCGTCGAATTTTAAATTTTTGACCTGCCCTAATGTGTACAGACGCTTTGACACTGCTTGCGGGTTACAATCGTATTGCTTGGGTGCTGGAGGTTCACTGGGAGTGACCGGATGTGTGTGAGACTTTGACCATTCAGTACAGGGTGGACGGATATTTTAGCTCTGATTGCGGGTTACGGACTGCTTCTCGCTCATGGCTCAAGCCCAGCAGCCACGATACTGAATGTTTGGAGATGTCAGCTGGCCGGCCGAAGTTCTTGGGCACTCTTAGGTTCAGATAATAGGAAGTCAATTCGGATAATGGTTTAACAGAGCCCTTGGCCTTTGATTGACACTGCTACTGTGAGTGAGGCAATAGGCAGGGTGCGGGTGAGGAAGGCAGCAGGTGTGTTTGGGTTGACTGCCGAGATGTTGAAGGCCTAAGGAGATATTGGGGTGAGGTTAGTTACTGACCTGATAAATAGGATTATATATGAGTGTGTTGTCCCAGATGATTGGCTGAAGAGTGTAGGTGTAAATGTGTACAAAGGGAAGGGTGATGCCCTGGAAAGAGGAAATTATAGAGGTATCAAGCTCTTAGATCAGATAATGAAAGTAATGGAGAGAGTTCTAGAAGGTATGATTAGAGAAAGAGTGAATATTGATGAGATGCAGTTTGGGTTTATGCCAGGCAGGGGGACCACTGATGTCATATTCATTGTTCGACAGCTTCAGGAAAAATATATTAGAAAGAAAAGGGAACTGTATTTTGTTTTGTTGATTTGGAAAAGGCCTTTGACAGAGTCCCTAGAGAGGTGGTGAGGTGGGCAATGAGAAAGCTTGGGTTGGAAGTGTGGCTGGTTAGGGTGGTTATGGCCATGTATGTGGGTGCTCACACCCAGGTAAGAGTGAATGGAGATTTGAGTGATGAGTTTTCCGTGAATGCTGGTGTGCATCAGGGGTCAGTTTTGAGTCCCTTGTTGTTTATTATGGTACCTGAAGCCCTCTCATGTGACTTCAAAGATGGACTCCCATGGGAGATGTTGTATTCTGAAGATTTGGTGTTGATTGCAGAAAATGAAAGAGAGAAGGAGGAAATTTAGGAAGTGGAAAGATGGTATGGGGCATAAGGGTAAATGCAGATAAAACAAAAGTGATGGTATCTAGGGTTGGTGGTGGTACAGTCAAAGACGAGAGAGAGTGGCCATGTGCAATTTGCCACAAAGGTGTGGGAAGTAATTCCATCTTGTGCACTGTTTGTGATAAATGGGTGCACAAGAGATGTAGTGGTATTAGAGGTAGACTGCGAGATAATGCAGATTTTATGTGTGCGGCGTGTCAGGGAGAGCAGGTGGAGATTGTTAGGCATGAAAGGCTTGAACTTTCTGGTGAGTCTCTTGAGTGTGTGGAAAAGTTTTGTTATTTGGGAGACATGTTATGTGCCGGAGGTGGGGCTGGAGTTAGCTCGGTTGCTAGGGTGAGAAGTGGTTGGAAGAAGTTCAGGGAGCTGTTGCCTCTCCTGACATTGAGAGGACTCTCCCTACATGCTAAGGGGTCTTTGTATGCAGCATGTGTTAGGATTGTGATGCTGTATGGTAGTGAGACCTGGGCAGTAAAGGAAGAGGATATTCGCAGGCTCAAACATACAGAAATGAAAATGATTAGGTGGATGTGCAGTGCGTCCTGCGCGCAAGGCCTGGGGGGGCTGGGTTTACGATCGAAGAGTCGAGAGGTAGGATGGGACTGGAGTGTATTGGTGTTGTGATGAGGAGAGGTAGGCTGAGATGGTTTCGACATATGGAGAGGATGGGGAATGATAATTGGATGCAGAAGGTGAGAGGTGCTAATGTTGCGAGAGGGGATGTGAGGGGCAGACCGAGGAACACATGGGACGAGGTCATTAAGTGTGACCTCAGGGTTAAGGGACTGAACAGGGAGGCTGCCACAGATTAAGCAGCGTGGAGAGCCACCATTAGGTGACTAAGGCCGACGCATGCAAGCATGTTGGAGCCTTCAAAAACGAAACTAAACTAAACGAAGGTCCAGCGTCCAGATACTGAACACATCCAGATGATGAGCATCTGGATATCTGAGGAATCACTATTTGTGTTTAGGCCCATCCATGTATTCTGACTTCAGAAACAGAATGGAATCTGCATGGCTCTGACTTCTGTAATGTTTGTGTAAGTAATGTGCTCTACCCTTACATGTAATTAATTTTGGAACCAAATATCATATGCAACCTTTGACATGGCGTTGACCACAGTAAATATGATCATCTTCTCGGTATACTCTCCCTCCATACAGTCACCATCATGTCAACTACTTTATGGCATCTCTATATAAAAAGGCTATTTAAAATAACTGTGCATAAGAGGTAAATAAATCTGATATCTGTGCACATGGATGGCTATAATAATGACATCTCTCATAATCTGTTGCTTGGACTCCATGCCGGTAAAGGTTTGAATAGCCGTCCAACAACCCCAACACCCTCTCATCACCTTGGAATGATATTTTCCTCCGACAAAAAACAGCTAGTTACAAACTGATGGACAAGACAATAGTGTGTTGTGCTGAAAACCTCTGACTCCACACTGATGTTTGATCTTTCACGTCAGTATATTTCTCTCACGAGCCAGCCCTTGATATCACTATCTGTCTAAAGCTTGTTATATGATGCAGCTATACAAGGTGTAATGCAGCATTATCTACTGAACATTAACTCCTCTACATCATGTCCTAAATAAAAGAAAACAGACAAGTAATGTGAACACCACTTCACATTTCAATCTTCCTTCCCTACCTACTTTCCCTCCCCTCCCTCACTCCACAGTCGCAACATTGCTCGTCCCCCAACCCACCTTCCCTTCTCTCTCCCTGGCCCCTCCCTCTCAGCCCCTCTTACTGTACTGTGAACTGCCACACATAAAGCGGCCAGCCAGAGGCACAGACTACCAGAGGATAGGTGATTATGGCCATGACTGTACTGTGTTATTCCCTCATTACTGTATAAGAATTAAAATATATTAAAAATATTCTTCCCATTGGTATTTCTTCCATTTTTATTGAATATATTTTGAATGATGAAGGTGGTCAGGAACTTAACCCCCCTATTTCTTAACAACCTTATAGGAAAAATAGGTTCGTTATTTGACCAATTCGTTATTCAACCACTTTTAATGGAAAGCATCCCTGTTGAATAGTGGGGGAGAGGTGTACTGTCATGTAGCAACTTTTTAATTTCCATGCTCACTTCCCAATTTCTTATCAGTGCCTTCAGTGAACCAGCAACCTTTCTTCCCTGCTGTAACCTTTCAAGCACTTCATCCTCTAAGTTTCCATCGTTACTCATCAAAGTACCATAAATACTTAAATGCGCTTACACTTTTCATCTCCGCATTATCCAGCCTCACTATGCATTCGGTGACTTCATTTTTCTTGAAGACCACAAGTTTACACTCCCTAAATTCACCTTTAGACTCCATAGTTCACAAACTCTCCAAAACTCACTCACCAAGCTTTGCAGTCCCTCTTCATCTTCACTTAACTCTACAGTATCATCTGCATACAACAGAACAGGAAGTTTCCAAATGATGCCCTCTCTCATTACAGCAGCTCCAACATCCACTGCCCTACCTTGTACAGTGGGGCCCCTTGGATAGCGACCTTATTAGTCCACCAAAATGGCCGCTATCCATGAAATCACTACCTGAGGGGCAAACTTCTTACCTAAAAAAATTAATACAGTCCTGGACTCCTTCAGCTATACCCCTAATTTCCTCCATTACCCATCAGTATCACGCCATATTTCTTCAGTACTGTAATAAGATAAGCGTATACTACATATTCAAAAAATTATCTTTTTCTTTTCCTCCATGCAGTATTGTTTCTTTGGCTTGCCATGCATGTATTGTCTGGCGTTTTTGGTCACTTTTACATTACCAGCACTTCCTGTTATTTGCCTGGGCCACCAACACCACTTGGGCCAGCCCCTGAAGTTGAAGCCATGATATTAGAACACTCAGTAGCCAGACAATAAATGGAAGGTCACAAAAAACTTTAACAATGGCGAGACTGTGACAAGTTGAATGAATGCTCGGCACGTGGATAAACAAACAATCTTCTTCTTCTTCTTCTTGGGGTGACTGCGGGGAGGTTCACCTTCCACCCGTCAGTATCGCCTAGATACCGGCATTCCCCCAAGAGAAAAGTAAAGGTAAAGGAAAAATTTGAAACTGTAAAATTTGGTAGGAGAGAGATAGTTGGAGATTAGTTATAAGAAAAGCTTAAGATATGTACTTTCACTCCACATGGGTCAATGAACTGAATGACAATAGTTGGTTAGTTTAAAGATTTCCTTCACCTATACTGAAGGCTGGGCCATACATTAGCCCGGTCAGTGGGGTGTTGGCTGATTAAAATAACAGTAAGGGGGAAGACAGGGCCTGGGGAATGCCCAGCACACATGCCCTGTCTTCTGCTGGCTTTGTGGTGTGTGTGTGAATGACGATAGACTCGCACTCACTATCAGTGTTACCAGCTCGCTACATGTTAAATGCCTAGCGGATTTTCGCTAACCGTGCAGCATTAATTGCTACGAGATAGTTTCATTCCTGTCGCTATCCATGGATTCGCTACCCAAAAAAAACACTACCTGAGGGGCTCCACTGTACCTCTTTTAATTCCATCCATATACAGCTGAACGACCATGGAGACATGACACAACCCTGTTTCAATCCAGCATTCAGATGGAAAAATTCGCTCAGTTCACCATCCACATGCACTGAAGCCCTAGCACTCTCGCACATACTTTTCACAGCATTCAACAGCTTCCCATTTATTCCAAATATTTTCAATATTTTCCACATTCCCTGTCTATCCACTCTGCCATATGCGTTCTCCAAATCCATAAAGGCTGCATACAACTTCCCTCCCTTCTCTGGTAACTTTTCGACTAAACACCTTAGGATGAATATCTGACCTGCACAACCTCTTCTAATATTCAAACCATCCTGTTTTTTTCCAACTAATTTCTCTGTTATTTCTCTAACTCTGTCAATAAGTATCCTATCATATACTTTTCCTACTACATTAAGAAGACAAATGCCCCTATGATTACTACACACTTCCTTTTATCCTTTTCCTCTGAACAGGGTAATAATTATACCTGACTTTGTATTGTCTGCAACTCTACCTTCCTCCCAGGCCAATCTGCAAGTCTTCCACATCCATTCTATTAACATCTCCTGTGCTTCAGCATTTCACCACACACTTCATCAATTCCTGGGGTTTTCCCCATTTTGACTTTCTTCATTACTTCCACTTCTTCCATCCTACTGATTACTACCTCCCTTCTCATCTTGCTCCTTCTCCCAGTAATTCCACAGCCACTTATACTCATGTTACTTTCACTCTCTATGCTTAACACTTCTTAAAATGTTCTCTCCATTTGCTCACTTGTTCTCCCTTCTCCACTAGCGATCTACCATTTTTATCTTTCACTCCCCTACTACCTTCTTTATCACCCTGTCTTTCTTTCTTAACCTCCTTCCAGAACATTTTTTTACATTCCTTCCACTTTACATGCAAATTCAACCCAAACCCCTCATCCTTTCTCTTACTATATTGTTTTTACGTTAACTTGGCCTAGATTTTTGTGCTTTTGCTGCTCATTTCATGCAGCTCAGTGGCAGAATGAGACAATGCTGTGGCTCAACATCCTTTCCATAGCACTTTTTCATGACTAGCACCATATTCAAGTGTTAATCTATTGCTACAATTCAGATTTAAGAATGGAAAGATGGTAATTTTAGGCCAAGTTAGCGTAAAAGCAGTATAATCATTTCACCTCTCTCGTTCTCTCTACATATAACTCTCTATTCTGTCTCACAACTTCCTCCCTGCCTATGCTTCCCATCCACTTATTACATGCCATGGCTGTTTGATATATATGCAGTTAAACCACCCCTACTTACAAGAGATCGACTTATGAAAAATCCGCAGATAAAAAAGAAAAAAAAAAAAGGAATTTACCAATTCAAACCGAGCACCAAGTGCAAGTCCGTGGTCTGCATCAGATGGCAACTGTGTGCTCCAGCTTTCCCCCTGCTTGGAAGCACAGAGCACTGTTGTTATCAACACAAGTAACATCAGCTGTGTTTTTCGTCATTTGGACTTGAGTATTTCCACCACCAAGTCTCACAGACAGAAAAGTACTGAGAGTGGTAATAGTAGCAGCAGAAAATGGCGTGCAATTACAATGGAAACCAAAGTGGACATAATTAAGAGAGTAAAGAGAGGGGAGAAACTGAGTGATATGGCACGTGTGTTTACACTGAATCCCTTGACTGTAGGAACAATTTTAAAGGACAAGGAATGTACTCTTGAACAGGTAAAGCAAGCTGTGCCAATGCATTCAACAGTATACATAAATATATCACAGTCTTTGAATTTATTCTTGTTCATATTAACCGTGTTTGTTGTCGTCATTTAGCCATTCACGTCCACTGCAGGACCAGCCTATCCCTACCAAAGCAGGGATGATACAGCCATGTATCTCTACCCAGTAGCTTAGGTTGTCTGGTAGAGACTGTATGTAGGGTGAGAAGTGCTTGTATGTGTAACTGTTGTGTTGTACTGGCTTTGGATGTGTGTGTAGTCTGTGAACCAAGTGTAATCGGCCCGCATTAAGCCGACTGGGTGCAAGCATACTAGTATGCAACACTTGTTCAACCACAGCACCCCTTGTGTCTGCCAAAGTGGTCAGTGGCTTGGTGAATGCATCCTAAAGTTTTTACAACTTTGGCAGGTGGCGAACCCGCGCCCACCAGCGTGCGAGATGCACACTCTGCCGCTGTACCACAGAGGCTCCAATACTCACATGAAAAGAGGGGCTACTAAGACTGATAGAAGTTTAAGGGGAGGAGCTCATCCTGGTAAATGATATAAAATGTCTGCAAGAGAAAAGACTGACTTACGGAAAAAACTGACTTACGAAAGACCTTCAGGAACCAATTATTAAGACTGGGTTATATGAGAAGTAAAAACATGAGTGTGGATGGTGAGGGTGCTCACCATCCACTCACTCAAAGTAGTGCTGCTCTTGGGTGCCTGCCCTTTCCTCTCTTCCTTCCTTCTTTCCATCCTTCCTCTTTTGTCTTTCTTTCCTACATACTTTCCTCTTCCTTCTGTCTACGAGTGATTCTACACTGAGTGACAAGCCAAATGGTTTCCTGTACACCAGGAAACCATTTACTACGCAGGGTGGTAACCATATAACCAAATTATGGAGCCTGGTGGCTTAGTGGGCAATTAAGGCACTCCAATTGGACTGAGTCTGTGCAGGTTTATATCCTGGGGTTTATCACTCACATAATGACACTCAGGGATGAGTGAGGCTGATTACTCTCATCTTAAATGCTAGGAGCAACTTGCCTAGCTCCGGGCTCCTATGCTCCTCTTGGGGCAACACTGGATTAGATAATGGATGGATGGATGGAAAAACATGAGTAATGAGGGATGGTGACGGCAATAAATGGTGAAGGATGGAGTACCCCTAAGTTGATACATGCAGAGGATACAGTGCTGTTTGCAAATAGTGGACATGAGATCGACATATTGGTGAAGAGTTCTGCATATGTCTGTGAGCAGCGTTCGTTTCGTTTCGTTTCGTTTTTGAAGGCTCCAACATGCTTGCATGTGTCGGCCTTGGTCACCTAATGGCGGCTCTCCACGCTGCTCGATCTCTGGCAGCCTCCCTGTTCAGTCCCTTAACCCTTAAGTCACACTTAATGAATTTGTCCCATGTCTTTCTCGGTCTACCCCTCCCCCAATATTAACACTTCTCACCCCCTGTACCCAATTATCATCCCCCATCCTCTCCACATGTCCAAACCACCTCAGCCTACCTCTCCTCATCACAACATCAAAACACTCCAGTCCCATCCTACCCCTCAACTCTTCCATTGTAAACCCAGCCCCCCCAGGCCTTGCACGCAGGGACGCACTGCACATCCACCTAATCATTGTCATTTCTGTATGCTTAAACCTGCGAATATCCTCTTCCTTTACTGCCCAGGTCTCTACCATACAGCATCACACTCCTAACACATGCTGCATACAAAGACCCCTTAGAATGTAAGGAGAGTCCTCTCAATGTCAGGAGAGGTAACAGCTCCCTGAACTTCTTCCAACCACTTCTCACTCTAGCAACCGAGCTAACTCCAGCCCCACCTCCGGCACATAACATGTCTCCCAAATAACAAAACTCCTCCATCCACTCAAAAGACTCACCTGCAAGTTCAACCCTCTCATGCCTAACAATCTCCACCTGCTCTCCCCGACACGCCGCACACATGAAATCAGCATTATCTCGCAGTCTACCTCTAATACCACTACATCTCTTGTGCGCCCATTTATCACAAACACTACACAAGATGGAATTACTTCCCACACCCATGTGGCAAACTGCACATGGCCACTCTCCCTCTTCTCTGATTGTACTGCCACCAACCCTAGATATCATCACTTTTGTTTTATCTGCATTTACCCTTAAGCCCTTGTACCCCATACCATCTCTCCACTTCTTAAATCTTTCCTGAGCCTCCCCTTCATTCTCAGCAATCAACACCAAATCATCAGCATACAACATCTCCCATGGGAGTCCATCTCTGAAGTCAAGTGAGAGGGCTTCAAGCACCATGATAAACAACAAGGGACTCAAAACTGACCCCTGATGCACACCAATATTCACAGGAAACTCATCACTCAAAACTCCATTCACTCTTACCTGGGTGCGAGCACCCACGTACATGGCCATAACCACCCTAACCAGCCACTCTTCCAAACCCAGCTTTCTCACTGCCCACTTCACCACCTCTCTAGGGACTCTGTCAAAGGCCTTTTCCAGATCAACAAAAACAAAATACAATTCCCTTTTCTTACCAATATATTTTTCCTGAAGCTGTCGAACAATGAATATGGCATCAGTGGTCCCCTTGCCTGGTATAAACCCAAACTGCATCTCATCGATATTCACTCTTTCTCTAATCATACCTTCTAGAACTCTCTCCATTACTTTCATTATCTGATCTAAGAGCTTTATACCTCTGTAATTTCCCCTTTCCAGGGCATCACCCTTCCCTTTGTACACATTTACAATTACACTCTTCAGCCAATCATCTGGGACCACACACTCATATATAATTATATTTATCAGGTCAGTGACTAACCTCACCCAGTATCTCCTGAGGCCTTCAACATTTCGGCAGTCAACCCAGACACACCTGCCGCCTTCCCCACCCGCATCCTGCCTATTGCCTGACTCACGGTAGCAGCGTCAATCAAAGGCCAAGGGCCAAACACTGAATCAGCTGGCTCCAAACCTTCCCTATCCCAATCAAACTCCTCATTCAACAGCCGGCTATAATGCTCTCTCCATGCATCTTTAATATCCATACTGTTCACCACTACCCTTCCTTCATCATTCTTCACACACTGCTCGCCTACAATGTCCCGATTATCCCTCTTCACCTGATTTGCCACCCTAAAAGCCATATTTTTCCTTCCTCCATGATTTAGATTATCAAGTAAAAGTCTCTGTGACTCAGACTTTGCCCTGTATACCTCTCTTCTAGCCTTGCGCTTGGCAGCCAAGTACTCCTCCCTGTTACCACCCTTCTTCCATTCCCGGAAAAGCCTTCTTTTCTCTTTAACTGCGGCTTCTACACCCTCATCCCACCACCAAGTTACTTTATGTCTTGGTGGGCCTCTTGTCCAACCGCATATTGCATCGGTAACTCTCAAGAGGTTGTTCTTAAGGGCTCTATACTGTTCATTAACGTCTCTATCTATGGCTTCCTGTTCAGCCACCACTCTCCTCATCTCACTATAAAAGGCATCCCTTACTGATTGGTTTCCCAGCTTCCATATTTTCCTCCTAGGTACATATGTCCTCCTTCTCATCACTCGTTCCTTAAGCACCATGTCACAAATCAACAGTTTGTGCTGCTGCACACACTCCTCGCTTCCTACAACTTTAACATCCCTCACTAATCTCCTATCAAACCTCCTGACCAGAAAATAATCTATCTGACTACTATTTCCCCCGGACTCGTACGTAATCAATCTACTCACTCTTTTTCTAAAAAGTGTGTTGCACACAATCATGTCCATAGCCTCCCCAAACTCGAGTATTCTTTCCCCTTCCGCATTCCTTACACTATATGCACATCCTCCATGGACTCCTTCATAAGCTTAAGCTGCTTCATCAACATGACCATTTAAATCCCCTCTCAGAACCACTACCTCATCATCGCCCATACCACTTACTACACGTATTAAATCATCCCAAAATCTATCCTTCTCTGCGTCATTCAATCCTACCTGTGGAGCATATGCCTTTAAAGTCTAGCATATGCCTGTGGAGCATATGCCTTTAAAGTAAATGTTGATAGGATAGTTATTGAGAAAACAGAGGACTCCCAGTGTGATGTTACAGTGGATGAAGAGAGACAAATTGGTGAGAGAGTCTAGGTACCTGCAAACATGTAGAGGTGTTGGTATGTAGGAGTACTGCTGGGCCTTGATAGCAGGCTGTGAAGCCTATGCCCAGAGTCGGACACATAAAAAAAAAGAAAAAAAAGTGATATAAAATAAAGAAAAATGTGCAAAAACAGCAGCAAGTAGAGTGACACAGGGAAGGAAGGAGGCTAATGCTATTAAGACCTTGATAAGAAACAGAGGGATGAGTGTGGCAACTGTGAGAGGCTTGCATGGAGTTTTAGTGCCAACTCTAACATATGGGTGCAAGACTAGGGTGTGGCATAAAATGAAGAGTTGGGAGTATGAGCCATAGAGATGAGACCGCCCAGGAAAGTGCATAGAGTGGATAGGATAAAGAATAAAGTAATTTCTGAAAGACGCAGAATAAGTAAGTCTGTGAACACCAGGGTCAAGGAGGAGGAGGAGGAGGAGGAGGAGGAGGAGGAGGAGGAGGAGGAAGAGGAGGAGGATGGTGGTGGTGAATAATGGCTTAAGATACCATAAGTACCTGGTGGTGGTGATGTAATGGCTTATGATACCAGATGTACCTGATAAAGACAAGGGAAGAGTTCAGTTCATCCTTGAGTTTCCTCTCAAATGCCACTGCTTCGTCTACAGTCGCTAGCTGCATTGTAACCTGGTGGCTAAATTGGGGTGCCGCTGTACTATGTTGTAATGGTGTCACATCCTTGCAGTCTGCAACAAATACAATTATGGGATAAAAGTGTAATCTGAGGTACATCTGAACATAAAAGTTTTTTATAAACCTGATAAGATTTTTAACTCAAGTAGATGCCATCTACTTTTTGGGCTGACAAACAGAAATAATATCCACTCTTTCTCTTTGTATACCTATCTGTACTTCAACACAAGTATATAAGAACCTTTATTCAATAATTGTGATATAATAGTTGAGCTTACACACTTTTTTTTTCTACAGAGATAAAAAATTAACTATAAAAGTTATTTAATTAATCAATCATCACCAGCATTACATACACATGCATACAGATAACAATATCTCACATTTATTCTCAATTTCATCTTATGAGTTCTTTCATAGGAACCTAAATTTTCACCAACCATATTCTCATCTCATATACATTCCAACATTCATCACTGACAATCTTCTGTCATACCTATTCTGACTTAAGATTCATATGTATAAACTTCCTACTCATCCAAACATTCAACACACTCATCTAATTACTTAACATCCATGCTCATCTTACACCTCTGAAAGGATGCAGGTGTAATCCCAGGTTGGGTCAGGAAACAGTCTGCTGATTTTAATTTTGTAAAAAAAAAAATAATAATAATTTACTGATTTCCACACAATTCACCTACATTTCATAAAAACACCTCTGTTAGGACCATCACATGTCAAGAATGAGACATCCCTAGCATCATCTGTGATGAGGATTAGTGCCAAAGTAATAACATGTAAAGGGAGAATTGCTGGGCCACAGGGAATGAACTATCATTTAAATCAAGGGCTGAACACATTAAAAAAGAAAAAACATCTATAAGTCATCCCAACAATCAATCAATTATATCAGTAACCACTATACATTCTGCACACTTATTCAACACCAAGTATCACCCACACTCCCATCTCACACCTATCCAAGCATATGGCATCAATCACACTCCTATCTCACACCTAACCAAACACCCAGCATCACCCACACTCCCATCTCATACTTATCCAAACACTCAGTATCACTCAGAGTCTCTTCTCATACCAATGCAAACTCTCAGCATCACCTAAACTCCCATCTCACTCCTATCCTAGCACTCATTACCCAAACCTATCTCACACCTATCTAAAAACTCCCTACCCAGACACATTTTATACCCTAACACTTTCCATCACTCACACTTCCATTTCACACCTGTCCAAACACTCGATACCCAAACTGATTTTACAACTACTCGAATGCTTACTCGGTACCACCTACCAATATTTACTGAAAAGGCTGCTAACCACCAAATTAAACCCACATCTACATGAAATCTGGTACTTTAAATTTACAAGCTTAAATAAAAAATAATCAGGCAGGCATCAAAAGTCCCTTCTGACAACAGTTTACAGTATACAATTTTCTCACTCACTAGAATAAAATTCATCTGAACAAATATTATTTATAAACTTACTTCAAAAAAGTGGGTCAAACTATCAGTTTTAATGCATTTTCCTCTTAACCCCTTTAACTAGAGAACATATTTTGTATTTTACTCTTGCTACTACCAGACAATTTTATTCAGCTTACAAGGGATTTTCTGAAGTGACAGTTAGACATCATTATCATTTTTGGTTTAATGTTTACCTAACGTAGCATAGGTCTAACATGTTCACTTGATAGCATTCCACCTTGCTCTGTTCTGTGTCAGCTCTCTTGTACTACCTCAATATCTACAGTCAGTACATACTACCTTATCCCATGTTTCCTCAGGATACCTAGCTGTCATTGATCTATTTTTTTTTTTTTTTTTTTAATGAAAGGAAGAAGGAACCAAAGGCCATGGGCCCGCAAACTGTTCCTTCCATGAAAAAACAAAGACAATACAAAAGAGACCCAAATTCAAGATCCGTTCATTTAGAGATGACTGGACACACTGCGTTTGAAAGACTGGAGATCATAGGAAGTAGGAAATACAGACACAGGAAGATAGTTCCAGAGTTGACCAGTTGCATAAATGAAGGACTAGGAGTAATGGTTAACTCTTGCATTAGAGAGTTGGACAGAAAAGGAATGAGAGTTTGTTGCAAGATGGGTACTACATGCCTGTCGTAGAGGTGGAGGGATGCAAGCAGACAGTTCAGAGGAACAGTGGCCATTGAAGTAGCGACAGAAAAGAAATAAAGATGCAACAGCGCGGCGAAGAGACAGAGGTTGAAGGGAGCCAGTAAGAGGAGGAGAGGTAATGAGATGAAAAGTCTTAGACTCCACCCTGCTGGGAAGAGCTGTATGTGGGGAGCCTCTCCACACATGAGGGTTGTACTCTAAAGAGGGGCGAATAAAACCCATGTATAAAGTCAACAACTGTGCAGAGGTAAAGAAGGTTCGGAGTCAGCTTAGCACACCTAATCTCTTGGAGGCAGATTTCACAAGAGACATAATATGTTCTTTCCAAGATAAATCCCGAGTGAATGAAACCCCAAGCATGTTCAAGGATGATGCAGGACTGAGCTGGACATTATTAAACATTAGTGGGTACTCCTGTGGAAGATTTTGTTGGGTTGGGTTGATAGGTGTAAGAACTGAGTCTTTGATGCATTGAAAACAACAAGATTATTTTTACCCCAGTCAGAGATATGAGCCAAGTCAGACATTAGGTGTGCCATAGGCTCATCCCTTGTTTGTTGCAGTAACTGCTGAGATGGACGTTGCAGGAACCAAATGGAAAGGTGAAGGGTGGAATCATCAGTGTACGAGTGGATAGGGTTAGATGTACAGCTTAGGTCACTGATGAATAAAAGAAAGAGAGTTGGTGACAGGATAGAGCCCTGAGGAACACCACTGCTGATAGATATAGGAGAAGAACAATGGCCATCTACAACAGCGGCTATAGAATGACCAGAAAGGGAGCTAGAGATGAAGGCACAGATAGAAGGATAGAAAATGTAAGAGGGCAGTTTGGAAATTAAAGATTTTTGCCAGACTCGATCGAAAGCCTTTGAGATGTCAAGTGCAATGGCAAAGCTTTCACCAAAGTCCCAAAAGGAGGATGACCAGGAGTATGAAAGATAGGTGAGAAGATCGCCAGTGGAGCGTCCCCGATGGAACGCATACTGACGATCAGAAAGAAAGTTATGATAGGAAAGATGCTTTAAAATTTTTCTGTTACGAATAGACTCGAATACTTTTGAAACACAGGACGTTAAAGCAATTGCACGATAGTTGGAGTGTTTCGAATGGTCACCCTTCTTTGGGACTGGCTGAATGAGAGCAAACTTCCAGCAAGAAGGAAATGTACAAGTTGACAGACAAAGGCGAAAGAGTTTACCTAGGCAGGGTGCAAGCAGAGAAGCAGTTTTTGAGGACAACAGGAAGGACTCCATCAGGCCCATATGCCTTGTTAGTTTAGACGCCAGTGATGACAGAAAATACATCAGCTGAAGAAATTTTAATGTCAGTCATGAGGAAGTAAGAGGGGGGAAGTGATGGAGGAACAGCACCGGAATCGTCTAAGGTGGAATTGGAGGAGAAAGTCTGAGTGAAGAGATCAGCCTTATCAGTAGAAGAAATAGCTACAGAGCCATCTGAGTAGAAAAGAGGAGGGAAGGATGATGAGGTAAGGTTCTCTGAAAGGTTTCTGGCAAGATGCCAGAAGGAGCGGGAAGAATTCGAGTTGGAGAGTCGAGAACATTTGGTTCGGATGAAACTATTTTTAGCAGAGCGAAGAGCAGACTTAGCATGATTCTGGGCAGATACATAAGAAAGATGTGATTTAGGGGTGGGTACCTTTTATAGGCCCTCTCCTTGTTGTGGACAGCACAAGATCAAGCGTGATTAAATCAAGGCTTTCTCGCATTAGACAAAAGGATATGAGAAAGGAATGCATGCTTCCATGCCCGAGAGAATAACCTTCGTAATGCGTAAGGCACACACAGATGGCTCCCAGCCATGGAAGCAATAACCATTCCAGGGAAAGTCAAAGAAGTACTGCCTGAGGGCCTCCCAATCCACAGCTCCAAAATGCCACAGACGGCGTTTCTTTGGAGGGTCCCCAGGCCGCACCGGAGCGATAGGACAGGTTAAGGTAATAAGGTTATGATTGGAGAAGCCCAACGGAGAGAAAAGATTAACAGTGTAAGCAGAAGGATTAGTTGTAAGGAAGAGGTCAAGTACATTGGAGCTCTCTCCAAGGTGGTCAGGGATACAGGTAGGGTGCTGTACAAGCTGCTCTAGGTCAATAAGGATAGAAAAGGTGTAGGCTTGTTAACCAGGCGGATCAGTGAAAGGAGAGGAGAGCCAAAGGTGGTGGTGAACATTAAAATCTCCCAGAATGAATATTTCTGAGAAAGGAGAAATGGACAGAATGTGTTCCATCGTAGAAGTAAGATTGGCAAAGAATTTTTGATAGTCAGTAGAATCAGGCGATAAGCAAACAGCACAGATATATTTAGTCAGAGAATGACAAGAGAGCCGAAGCCAGAGAGTAGAGAATGCAGAAGAATCAAGTTCAGGAACACGAGAGCAAGATAGGTCGTTGCGTACATATACGCAACAGCCACCTTTGGCTTTGAAATGTGTATAGAGAAAGTAGAAGGAAGCAGAGGAGGGTTTGCTGTCAGTTGCCTCAGACAGCTGAGTCTCTGTAAAGAAGAAAAGGTGAGGTTTAGAGGAGGAGAGGTGGTGTTCCACCTGGAATCCCTATACTCCTGCACCTCCTCACCCAACTTCCCAGGTGCATCCTGTCAGCATGGCTACACCATCTCAATCTCCTTCTTCCTGCTTCATTCCTGAGGCTTTTCACTCATACTGTTTTCTCAGTTCTTCAAAGGATATCTCATCACCCTGCTTTATCTCACATATGCACCAGGTCATTTTCATGTAATTTAATTCCAGTGTCACCATTTTAATCTCATTTCCACCCAAAGTTTCAGTACCATACAATTTGGCACTCCTAATACTGGTACCAAACACTTTATCATTTCTGGATGATAACATCCAACATACTGTATAAGGATGGGTAAAAAGTGTCTCACCCTTCTCCAACCACAATGCACACTTGCACTAGTCCTCTGCTCTGTACAGTACCAGCCCCCACACTGATGGCATCACCAAGACAGCAGAATTTGTCCACATTCTCCATACACTATGACTTCATACTGCACAACTTCATTCCGAAGTCGAAATAAAATCATCTGAAGGCAGCATGAATAATCATAATAATACAGTACATCCTTCAACTTTGCCAACTTTAACTTTGCGATTCACCAATTTTGTGAGGTAGTTCCAAAAGTCATGTATTTTTTAACATTTATGAACTCTGCAACTGATCACACACTTTGTGAGGTCGAGTGGTGGGAGAGTCGTCTTCCCGCACTAATTTGCCGCCCCGAGTAATGACATCATTGTTCATTGGGCGTACTGAGCCTCCTAGTTCAGTGGTCTGCCGCCCCGCCACGTTTGTTTGCACCTGTTTCCAACCAAGGTCACTGACCCTCGCAATTTCGTGGTGCTCCTCGCAATACCCCAGCAGTCTAACCTTGCACGAGTGTTATCATGGCGCCAACGGGTAAGAAGAACAAGAAAATAATTTTGGAGACCAAACTGAAAATGATTGAAAGGAAAAAAGCAGGTGAAGGTAATTCTGCTATTGGTCAGGAGTTTGGTTTTGGTGAATCGACAGTGAGAATAATTTTAAAGAACAGTGAACAAATCAAGCAAGCAGCGAATAACTATGGAGGTGCTCAATTTGATGGTAGAATGCTGGTGGACAACAAAGAAGTGCTAATAAAATTGGAAAGATATCTTGCTCACTACATTCAAAGAAAGGAAAAGGAAGGGGTTGCATTAGATGGGCGCCATATAAGGGAGCAGGCAAAGATATTCTATCACACATGCCTTAAAAAAGCCATTAATCTTCCAACAAAACTTTTCAAGGCATTGAATGGGTGGCTATGCCAGTTCCTCAAAAGGAGGGGGTTTAAACACATCAGGTTCAGTGGCAAGTGAGGCAGTGCTGACTACAAATTGGTCAGCTTCACCCCAAGGTAAGCACTTTTTCCCACTCTTTCTCTCGACTCTACCTCTTAATTTTACGATGATAAATGAAACAAACATGAACTGATGTACTGTACAGTAATATTAATAAGAAAACATCATTGGTAAGAAACATTAAAAAAAAAATACATTTACACTGATGTGAAGACTGGCGTGGTTTACGGGACTGGTGGCGGGGCGAGGCTTGGCTACTGTGGCCCCGCGGGGCCTACGTCATCACTATCACTGTCGGCAGATATTTCCACATCTTGCTGTGTTTTTACTGCCTCTCTCATGAATCCCTCGAAGTCAGAATCATCACTGGGGTCATCAGAATGAAAAAGGTTAGGGATGCTAGGATCGCTGGCTGCTTGGGGAGGGGTGGCAGGATGGCTGGTCGATGGGACAGGGTCTCTTGGGGTTCTCTTGAATTTTGTGATTAGAGACTGCTTCCTCTTGTTAACCCCATCTCTGTGGAGGTCAGCATAAAAGTGAAGCGGCCGAGAATTAACGATGCATAACCTGGCCAATATTCTCGCCGTCATTGATCAGCTGAAAAAAAACATCATGAACAACAAATGTGACAATTTAGGGCTCAGCAAGCATGCCACGGTGTTGACAGGGCCCTTTGTTTTTATGCTGACCTACACAAAGATGGGGTTAACAAGAGGAAGCAGTCTCTAATCACAAAATTAATGAGAACCCCAAGAGACCTGCCACCCCTCCCCAAGCAGCCAGCGATCCTAGCATCCCTAACCTTTTTCATTCTGATGACCCCAGTGACGATTCTGACTTTGAGGGATTCATGAGGGAGGCAGAAAAAACACAGCAGATGTGGAAATATCTGCCAACATTGATAGTGATGACTCAGGCCCCGCAGAGCGACAGTAGCCAAGCCTCGCCCCACCACCAGTCCCGTACACCAAGCCAATCTTCACATCAGTGTAAATGCATTTTTTTTTTTTAAATGTTTCTTACCTATGATGTTTTCTCATTAATAACTGTACAGTATATCAGTTCATGTTTGTTTCATTTATCATTGTAAAATTAAGAGGTAGAGTCGAGAGAAAGAGTGGGCAAAAGGGCTTACCTTGGGGTGATGTTGACCAATTTGCCTTTATTTCATATATTTAATTGTTTGAATTTTGCGAATTTTGATTTTGCAAGGGTTTTTGTCGACCATATTCTCGCAAAATTGGAGGAAGCACTGTACCACTCACTCGATGCAGTGCTGCTGTGGGTGTCTGCCCTTTCCTCACTTCCTTCCTTCCTCTTCTGCCTTTCTTTCCTTCATTCTATCCTCTTCCTTCTGCCTATGGGTGACTCTACACGAGTGATAAGCCAAATGGTCTCCTGTACACCAGGAAACCATTTACTTTCCTGGGTGGTAACCATATAACCAAATTATGGTGCCTGGTGGTTTAGAGGGTAATTAAGGTGCTCCAATCAGATTGAGCCTGTGTAGGTTTATATCCAAAGGGTGGTTGAAGTTTATTGCTCACATAATGCCACTCTGGGATGAGTGAGGCTGGTCACTCTCATCTTAAATGTCAGGACCAACTTGCCTGGCCCCAGGCTCTTACACTCCTCATGGGGTGGCATAAGATTGGGTGATGGATGGATATGACAGAGGATGGACTTATGCTGCCAGTCTTGACTGAAATGTGAAATATGTCATGGGGGTGAAGGGATAAATTAGCTCCTACGCTAAGAGACAGTGATTTCCTAAATGAGTAATATCATCTGATGTCAGTCTGTGAAAAATACATAGGTGATGGATATATGCTGTCACTGGTGTGAAGTCTATCTGTCTATATACCTAGGCTGCTTCTCCCAAGAAAAGGGAGGTAGCCGAGACAGGTCAACACACTAACAATTTACTCATCCACTCATACACATTCATTCGCATCTTAGCCCTAAAGGGCAGAAGGGCCAGATCCTCACCGCACCACACCGCATGAGGGTCAACTACGCAGTGCAGTCAGTGACATCCACAGCAGGGCCCGACAGCAAATCAGCTGATCAGACAAAATGCAGGAGAATATTCCCTCAGGGCTGCATCATCATTTATTCATTCACAATTTCTCTCCATTCATTTCTATCACGCACAGCCACTCTTCCTCGCTCAACAGACAACCCTCTCGCATCCAACGCTCTCTTCACACTGTCCATCCATCCTATTCGTGGTCTTCCTCTCAGCCTTACATCTCTCACATCAGATCTAGTTATCTTTTTCACCAATTGCTCATTATCCATTCTCTCCATATGCCCAAACCATCGCAACACCCTCTGCTCAACTTGATCAGCCATCTCCTGAACAATTCCAGTTCTCCTTCGCACTTCATCATTTCTCACTCGATCCATACACGTCACTCCACACATACTCCTCAGACACCTCATCTCCATTACATTCAAACTTTTCCTCTCTGCTACACCCATATTCCATGTTTCAGCCCCATATAATGCAGTCGGTACCACAATACCCTCATACAGCCTTCTCTTTACATCCATTCTGAGTGAACGACATCTAAACACTTTTTTCATTCCTCCCAGCACCTTTCCAACTTCATTCATTCTAAACTTCACTTCTGAATCTATTCTTCCATCCACAGCAACATGTGACCCTAAATACCTAAAACACTCAACCTCCTTAAGCAACTCACCATTCAAAACTATATTCATCCTCCTACCATCTATCAACCTCGTACACTTCCATCACTTTACTCTTATTCTCATTTATTTTCAGTTTCCTCCTTTCACACACCCTTCCAAACTCCTCTACCAACTGTCTCAATCTCTCCTCTGAATCAGCCACCAGTGCAGTATCATTCGCAAACAGCAGCTGCTTCAGATTCCACTCTCTACCATCATTCACCAGACTCAGTCCTCCACCTAACACTCTTGCATTCACCTCCCTTACAACACCATCCATATAAATATTAAACAACCAAGGCAACATCACACATCCCTGCCGCAGCCCCACTCTCACGGAAACCAATCACTCACAGTATTTCCCACTCTTACACACGCTCTACTATTTACATAAAAACTTTTCACTCCTTTTAGTAACCTGCCATCAAGCCTATACAATCTTAAAACATTCCACAAAGCCTCCCTATCAATTTTATCATATGCTTTCTCTAAATCCATGAATGCCCAAAACACATCCTCACCTTTCGCTAAATACTTTTCACACACCTGTCTCAGCAAACACCTGATCCACACATCCCCTCCCTCTCCTAAAGCCACACTGCTCATCACCAATCACCCCCTCTGTACCCTCTCTAACTCTCTTAATTAACACTCTACCATACACCTTACCTACAACACTCAACAGACTTATACCTCTAAAGCTAGTACATTCATACTTATCACCCTTACCTTTATACAATGGGACCACACAAGCACTTGCCCAGTCAATTGGCACCATACCTTGCACAAAGCACACATTCAACAATCTTACTAACCAGTCAACAATAGTCGCTCCACCACCTTTCAGGCATTCCACAGCACACCCATCCATACCTGCAGCTTTCCCTGTTTTCATCTGCTTTACTGCCTCTTGCACTTCCTCCATCGTGATCAAAGATTCATTCAACTCTCCCAACACATCTATTCCTTGCACCCTTCCATCTGCCACAATCTCAGCCTCCCTTTCCTCCTCTACATTTAACAATCTTTCAAAATACTCCGCCCATCTCTTCCTTACTGCATCCATCTCAATTAACATCTTTCCATCCTCTGCTTTACTCGCTCTTCCTTCCCAGACTCTCCCTTTCGCACCCTTTTCACCTCCTTCCAAAACATTTTCTTACTCTCTTGAAAATTCTCAGTCAACCACCTACCCCACCTCTCATCTGCTGCCACTTTAGCATCATGCACAACCCTTCTCGCCCTATTCCTCTTTTCCTTATACCTCTCATATGACACCTCATCTTTCCTCTGCAACCACACTTCATATGCATGTCTCTTCTCTCCCACAGCCATACTTACTTCCTCGCACCACCATTCACTTCCCTTTCTTACACCACCACCCAATTGTCTCACACCACAAACCTCTTCTGTATGCCCCACCACAGCACTCTTAAACAACTCCCATTCCTCCTCCACACTGCCACTCTCCTGATCTTTCACTGCATTCCATTGATCTTTCAACTGCTCCTGATACTCTATCATTTTCTCTCTTTTATCCAACTCACTCACTTTCAAAACCTCCCTGCCACACCTAACTTTCCTAGCTCTCACCCATCTCTTACCTACTCTCAACTTTCCCTCCACCAGGTAGTGGTCAGACATACCTCCACCCTCCTCTCTCAAAACTCTCACATCCAACAATCTTCCTATTACATTCCTGGACACAACCACATAGTCCATCAATGCTCTGTCAACAACCCTTCCACCCTCCTGTCTCACCCATGTATACTTATAAATATCTTTCTTCTCAAACAAGGTATTCCCAATCACCATCTCTCGCTCAACACACACACCTATCATTTGTTCCTCATTTTCATTTCTTCCAGGCACACCATGCATACCAACTACATCTGCAACTGCTACATTTCCCACTCTAGCATTCAGATCCCCCATCATTACCACATTCACATTTGCTCCAAAGCTCTGCAAACACTCATCATCATCATTCCAGAAAGACTCCTTCTCTTCTTCATCCCTTTCACTATCAGGCCCATATGCACTCACAAATACCCACAACTCACGTTCAAATTTCGCTTTCACCCACATCAGTCTCAATGACACCTCCTTCCATTCAAACACACACTGCTGTACTTCCGGGCTCACTAACAAGGCCACACCTTCTCTTGCCCTTCCTCTATCAACACCTGACAATCTTCCATTCACACTTCCAAACGTAGACTCACCTTTCCCTTTCATCTTTGTTTCACTCAAAGCTAACACATCCAACTTTCTTCTCACAAACATTCTCCCAATCTCCTCCCTTTTAGCCTCAATCATACTACAACCACGCACATTCATAGACCCAACCTTCAGGATACGGGGATAACTCGATCCCCCATCCCTTTCTCTGGCCTGTCTCTTTTTAGGAACTAAAAAACAGAGGAGGGGGTCCCTAGTCCCCTCACCCTGCCCCTTTTAGTCGCCTTTTACGACACGCAAGGAATACGCTGGCGGAATTCTTCCAACACAATCTGGCCACAGAGTAGTAGTACCACCCCATAGTGTGGCCAGATTATTAGGAGGAGTTAAGGAAGCACTATTCAGAAGCCTTCCAATAAACATAAGCATCTATGGTCACTATGCAGTGACTGATTAAGTATCCTGCCTATGGCATAAAAAAAATACAAACAACAATTAAGTGAAAAAAAACAAAAACAAACTGTAGCTTTCTTATAAATCACTAGGATACTTTCTGTTAGTGCAGTCTGTAGGCATAGTATGTCACTATACCAACACTTGACTTCATGGGTAATCAAACCAATACCCTATCAGACCCTGGTAGTTCCTTCCCTCCTTGTCTATCCACCACCCCCATCCTCCCTCTCTCTGTAACTTATGCAAAATCCAAGTCAATTCAGCATTTTAATGTCTAGTGGTCCACTACCTGTGTTTGTGCATTTATTTAAACTGTTACCAGATCAAAACTGCCACAGAAGAGAGATTGCACGCTTGAGAGGGTGATATTCTTTTCTGAGTGCAGTACAATGATGTCTGAACATATAGCAGTCACTGACCTGGTCATCACCCCTGTGTGCCTTTGGAAATTTACAAAATGTTAAGATGAATTTTGTTTGCCTTTAACAAGCACAGTGACATTATTGTACCTCTCTGACTTTGTATGTGGCAAGTTGAAATAATGATCAAATGACCACCACCACATTTACAAATGGCAGCTGGTCCTCTTTAGGTTCTACAATGACAAGCTGAAGAATGAAAAATGCCTTACAAAGACTTACTGCAACATTAAAATCTTCTTGTTAAGGCTCAACTCACCAAATGCTCTGATCAGCCAATCATTGACACCACCCTTGAGTGCATCATGGGTGGTATGAGGAGAGTACACTGCTATGCCACGCTCAAGACACCGAGCCACAATCCTCTCCTGCAGAAAATTGACAAAAACAGAGTAGTGATGTATTGCATGATTCAGCAGAACATTGTATGTTTTTCTAACTAGCAACTGGTAAGAAATATACTTTTTTTTAATGATTTTAGGAGGAGTTAAGGATGCACTATTCAGAAGCCTTCCAATAAACATAAGCATCTATGGTCACTATGCAGTGACTGATTAAATATCCTGCCTATGGCATAAAAAAAATACAAACAACAATAAAATCTAAAACCTCAAATAACTGTTAGCTTTTTCTTGAATCACTTGACTGTTACTGCCTTGTAATCAAGTGAAGCAGCAAATTAAAACTATCCAGGTACCTCATTTAGACACAAAATCATCTGCTATTCAGTCATGATCAGACTGGAAATATATCTTGAGAACAGTTGTAAAATATCCACTTTTCAGTGAGCCCTTAAATACAGGATCTGATCATAAATGTAGTCATCAGATAAGGAGTGCACAGATATTTAACTAAAATTAACGATGGCATACCTCTTCTTCTATAACTGCAAGCACTATTTATATTCCATATCATAATGTACACAAAAGTCAGTAGTATAGAATGGCTCCATTATTATACTGTACCATAAGTGTCATGTCTTGCTGGAAGGACAGTGGAAATGAGTTTTTTGAGAGGAGCATGTGGAGTTATATAGAGGGACAGACCGAAAATGATGAAGTGAAGGAGCGCTGTGGTGTGGATGTGGATGTGACAGAAACCGTTAGGAGAAATACATTGAGGTGGTCTGACCATGTGGGGAGGATGGAGAGCAAAAGACTAATGAAAGTGTATGTGAGTGAGGTGGGGGGGGGAGAAGAAGGGGGGGAAGGCTGAGGATGAGATGAAGGTATGGAGTGGGGAGGTATATTAGAGAGAGGGAGATGTGAGCTGGGGATAAGGCAGTGACATGGCAGGGGACAGGGTGACATGGAGACGATTAGTTTGTGGCCACTTCTTAAAGAGACTGTACACCTTCATTTGTGCATTTTGTGTCATAAAAAAGTACTGTACAAATGGTATTACACAAATACATGTAGTACCATAAGAACTGTTGGGATTTAGCAAATGAAGAATCTATCTATCTATCTATATACCTAGGCTGCTTCCCCCAAGAAAGGGGAGGTAGCCGAGACAGGTCAACACACTACCAATTTACTCATCCACTCATACACATTCATTCATATCTTAGCCCTAAAGGGGAGAAGGGACAGATCCTCTCCGCACCACACCGAACGAGGGTCAACTACGCAGTGCAGTCAGTGACATCCGCAGCTGGGCCCGACAGCAAAGCTGGTTTACCCCTGCCACATCATAATGTATCCAGCCCCTTACCTGCAACTGACCTGATCAGCTGATCAGACAAAATGCAGGAGAATATCTCCTCAGGGCTGCATCATCATTTATTCATTCACAATTTCTCTCCATTCATTTCTATCACGCACAGCCACTCTTCCTTACTCAACAGACAACCCTCTCGCATCCAACGCTCTCTTCACACTGTCCATCCATCCTATTCGTGGTCTTCCTCTCAGCCTTACACCTCTCACATCAGATCTCGTTATCTTTTTCACCAATCGCTCATTATCCATTCTCTCCATATGCCCAAACCATCGCAACACCCTCTGTTCAATGAAGAATAGTAAATAAAATTTTAAAAATCCAAAAAATCCCTATTTTGGTCCTTCTGAGAATCTGTATTCTCCCAAAATACATGCATGATGCAATATATAATACAGTAATCCCTCCAAGATCTGACGTAATAGAGCCAAATCCATGTCCGGGATTTGGTCTTGTCCGGGAATTGGGAAAAATGCTCCTGGACAGGTACTTATAGACCCCAACCCAACCTAACTTTGAAAGCCACCTAAATAACTTCCTACCGGACATGCACAGCACCTATTTAAGACCCTATTCACACAAATAAGGACAGAAACCATAAAATAAATGAAAAGGAATCAGAGAGTGAGAAATTAGAAGTGATTATGGAAAATATTTAACAGTGTATAGGGTACTTACGACACGTCAGTGAACGTTGTGAAGATTAACAGTGGTGAAGGTGCACTTGAAGCACGTACAGTAATCCAGTGTTGTGCTGCATTTAATCCTTTGCACTGTGAATCATAACTGTTTAACACTGAACATTCTGTTCTAACTTGCACCACACCAGTTGTAACTCGCCAGTGTTGCACTCTGCACTTAATCTTTTGCACTCTGAATTCTAATTTCTTAACACTGCATAACACTGTAAATTCTCATATGGTCTAGTGGTAGCAGTTTATTTACTGTCCAAAACAAAAGCAAGTATGTGGGCAGCCATGGCGATGAACGTGCAGTTACAACGGTAGATAGGCAGGAAGTGGGGAGGATGCAGGAGAACACTAGCAGATGCTGCCGAAATTATGCACCAAAACACAGCTGTTTGTCACTGCGTGGCAAATTTAGAGTAGGGATGAACACATATCGTTTTTTTTTTTTCATTTCGATGTTTTTTTGGCTTTTTGGGCCCAAGCCCAAAATGTCCGGGACTTGGGGTGTCCGGGACTTGGGCATCCAGGTCTTAAAGGGATTACTGTACAGTAGTACACTAGTAGTCACTGCTGTACAGTAGTAGTAGTAGTAGTAATACAGTAGTAGTAGTAGTAGTAGTAGTAAGACTTTAGTACTACAGCAGCAGCAGTAGTAGTAGTAGTAGTAATAGTAGCAGTAGTAGTAAAAGTAAATCCAGTCAGACTGGCTGAGCAGACTCATCAACTTCAGGCAATCAGTAGCCCCTGCAGGACCTTCCTGTGCAGTGAACTGATGTTCCCATGTGATGTACACCCTCCCAAAAAAGTAGTGGCACTCCTGCAGCATGTATCTTTCTGAAACATGGATGACGCATTGTGATATATGGGGCATCCTGTAATTATAAGTGGAAATATTATCTTCGGTAACTATTAGAACTCAAAATTGCAAAAAGATTCACTTACTGGGTGGTATATGTTTTGAGGCACCACATTTATAGACTTGTGTGTCCGCATAAGTTGATCATTTTCACAAACAATTTGCACAAAGGGGCAGATATTTTTTGGGGAAAGTGTACAGTGCCTTGCCTCAGCAAGGCCCAGGGAAGAGACTTGTGGTTTGGTTTCTGGATGGATGCCGCATTTGTGTCCCTCGCCCTGCTTAACAGGGGCACCACAGTAATCCTCATATCACCCTGTTATTTGGTTATATTGTCACCACTCAACATTGTAAATGGTTTCCTGGGTTACAGGAAACCATTTGTTTCATCATTCAGTGTAGTCACTTAAGGAAAAGTAGGTAGTACTACATCAAGTATGTGGATAATGGTCACCACCATCTACCACCAGTATGTACATACTACACTAAGCATAAAAATTCACTCATTATCAGTAGGCTTAACACCATCCTGGGCCAGCCTCGTGTAACTTTTCTACCCCAACCCCAGGCTGGGGGTGAGTTTCCAACGAAATGAAGCTGTGCTGTCTGTGTTCACTAAATTGTTATGCCACGTATGAGCCATGAAAAATTGCTCCAACAAATGACTTGCCGCTGCGTCATCGGCCTGGAATTGGTTGGCCAACAAATGTCATCGGCGGAAGATAGTATTAATAAAATAGTAATAAGAGGTAAGTAAATGTTTTTTTTTTCAATATCATTTATAGATGATGAAGTGCTGCTTGGCTGCTGGGAGAGGGGGGGGATCCAAGACTGAGGGCTTAGAGAAGGGGGAACAGAGCAGCACAGTATATCTAACCTCTTGGGGGCTAAGGTTAGTCCTCAAAACATTCAAACTCACTTCCCCAGGAGTCATCTTGGTGAGATGTGCGATGTGAACATGCAGCACGGGAGGATGGAGATGGCCCTGCAAACTTTTGGAACACAAAGGAGTCTGACTTTGCAGTCTCATGTTGCATTCACTGTGAACAATACTGTATTGTAATACAGTCTTTTGACACATTATAATTTGGTGCAGAGGTCTCATTCTATGTTGGGAAGGTGCCAGGAGGAGACAGTTCCAAAAAAGCCCAATCTTGTACATATTTAACCCTGAAACACGCTGCAATCTCCATCCTTTTATGACCTTCCTCAAGGAGGTAGGGATACGCATTTGCACTAGTGCCATAGGCACCACCAGTTTTGCCAATAATGGAAGTATGATGAAGATTTTGCCTTTACAACTTGCTAAACCTCTCCTTGGTGACTGTGAAGGCACAGGGTACTCAATATCCATAATCTCAGCAACTCTGGCATACACTTTCCTTGCCACACAGTGAATTAGAGCATTGTTCACATGTCCTTTGGCCTCACACTGCATACTAACAAACTTCATCAGTCTTTTGTTTTAAACAGTACCTTATTCATCACATAATGCTGAACAGGAATGTCTTCACAACAACTAAGCTGCATTGCTTGCACGATGCTCTCCCTGTTTTTTCTCACAGTCCTTTTTAGGTTATGAGCAATTTTCACCACTGTTTCGCTTGGTTAAGCCTCTGCAAAATATCTCTTTTCCTCTGAAGGGATGGACACACTCACTTGCCTTTGCTGGTAGAGATAGATATTTGATTAGCAGAAGAAGTCACAGCATATCACAAACATACACATTAGATGGATTACACAAAATGCAAACACGTGCCTGGTCTGGGCTACCAAAACAAAGGACTGATGTGTGGGGAAGAGTAACACAGAGTGCACTTGTGTTGTGCTCATGATATAGGCGCTGTATCACTGTGTAGGTGTTTTGAATTTTGTAATGTAGTTTTCTCCCTCAGGTAGCATTCATGATGCCAAAAGTGATTACCTAGGAATAGGTTTACCTCATCATGCAAATTGAAATAGTGCTTACTGGGCCTATGAAAACAAAAGGCCTACTGTATTATAACTTTACTTTTTCTTATATTTTTACTGCTGCAAGCTGATTTTATTCAGCATCAATGGGGTCTTGTATGGAGAAGGGATTGACAGATTAATGTGGCATGAGCCTATTTTTAAGGAGAACTTAGATATCTACCCATCCATCTATCTATTGCCAGACACCAAAATCCTCCACGGACTTACATCGACTTAATGCAAAAAGAATTAGATTGATATCTATTACTGTTCTCATAAAAAAAAAAATAATAATGCACAGACAGACACAAACATTCACTGATTCACTCTGGTACTTAGATAAGTGACAGCAGATACATTTTATTGCTTTTTTTTTTTTATGTAAAGAAGAAAGAACCAAAGGCCACAGGCCTGCATACTGTTCCTTCCAAGAAAAAGCAAAAACAATACAAAAGAGAGCCAAATTCAAGATCCGTTCATTTCGAGATGCCTGGACACACTGCGTTTGAAAGACTGGAGATCATAGGAAGTAGGAAATACAGACAGAGGAAGACAGTTCCAGAGTTGACCAGTTGCACAGATGAAGGACTGGGAGTAACGGTTAACTCTTGCATTAGAGAGTTGGACAGAAAAGGGATGAGAGTTTGTTGCTAGACGGGTACTACGTGCTTGTCGTAGAGGTGGAGGGATGCAAGCAGACAGTTCAGAGGAACAGTGACCGTTGAAGTAGCGATAGAAGAGAGATAAAGATGCAACAGTGTGACGAAGAGACAAAGGTTGAAGGGAATCAGTATTAGGAGGAGAGTTAATGAGACGAATAGCCTTTGACTCCACCCTATTGAGAAGAGCTGCATGTGAGGAGTCTCCCCACACATGAGAGTTGTACTTCATACACGCACGAATAAAACCTGTGTACAAGGTCAACAACTGTGCAGGGGTAAAGAAAGTTCGGAATCAGCTTAGCACACCTAATCTCTTGGAAGCAGATTTCACAAGAGATGTAATATGTTCTTTCCAAGACAAATCCCGAGAGAATGAAACCCCAAGCATGTTCAAAGATGATGCAGGACATAACTGTTCATTATTAAACATTAGTGGGTAATCCTGAGGAAGATTTTGTCAGGTTGATAAGTGTAAGAACTGAGTGATGCATTAAAAATAACAAGATTATTTTTACCCCAATCAGAGATAAGAGCCAAGTCAGACATTCGGTGTGCCATAGCCTCATCCCTTTTTTGTTGAAGTAACTGCTGAGATGGACATTGCAGGAATCGAATGGAAAGGTGAAGGGTGGAATCATCGGCATATGAGTGGATAGGGTTAGATGTAAAGCTTAGAAGGTCATTGATGAATAAAAGGAAGAGAGTTGGTGATTGGACAGAGCCCTGAGGAACACCACTGTTGATAGGTCTATGAGAAGAACAATGGCCGTCTACAACAGCGGCTATAGAACGACCAGAAAGGAAGCTAGAGATGAAGGCACAGATAGAAGGATAGAAACCCCAGGAGGGCAGTTTGGAAATTAAAGATTTATGCCAGACTCGATCGAAATCCTTTGAGATGTCAAATGCAATGGCAAAGCTTTCGCCAAAGTCCCGAAAGGAGGATGACCAGGAGTCTGAAAGGTAGGTGAGAAGATCGCCAGTGGAGCGTCCCTGACGGAACCCATACTGACGATCAGAAAGAAGGTTGTGACAGGAAAGATGCTTTAAAATTTTTCTGTTAAGGATTGACTCGAAAACTTTTGAGACAGAGGATGTTAAAGCAATTGGACGATAGTTAGAGGGTTGGCAATGGTCACCCTTCTTTGGGACTGGCTGAATGAGAGCAAACTTCCAGCAAGAAGGAAAGGTACAAGTTGATAGACAAAGGAGAAAGAGTTTACCTAGGCAGGGTGTAAGCACAGAAACACAGTTTTTGAGGACAACAGGAGGGACTCCATCAGGCCCATATGCCTTGTTAGTATTGAGGCCAGTGATGGCAGAAAATACATCAGCTGAAGAAATTTTAATGTCAGTTAAGAGGAAGTCAGAGGGGGGAAGTGATGGAAGAATAGCACCGGAATCATCTAAGGTGGAATTGGAGGAGCAAGTCTGAGCGAAGAGATCTGCTTTATCAGTAGAAGAAATAGCTACAGAGCCTTCAGAGTAAAAAGAGGAGGGAAGGATGATGAGGTAAAGTTGTTAGAAAGGTTTTTGGTAAGGTGCCAGAAGGAGCGAGAAGAATTTGTGTTGGAGAGCTGAGAACGTTTAGCAGGGATGAAATTATTTTTAGCAAAGCAAAGAACAGACTTAGCACAATTCCAGGCAGAAATACATAAAAGATGTGATTCAGGGGTAGGTTGGCTCTGGTACCTCTTATAGGCCCTCTCCTTGTTGCGGACAGCATTAGAACAAGCGTGATTAAACCAAGGCTTTCTTGCATTAGTCAGAGGATATGAGAAAGGAATGTATGCTTCCATGCCCAAGAGAATAACCTCTGTAACGCGCAAGGCACACTCAGATGGCTCCCGGCCATGGAAGCAATAATCATTCCAAGGAAAATCAAAGAAGTACTGCCTGAGGGCCTCCCAATCTGCAGCTCCAGAGTGCCACAGACGGTGTTTCTTTGGAGGGTCCACAGGACGTACCGGAGCAATAGGACAGGTTAAGGTAATAAGGTTATGATCGGAGGAGCCCAACGGAGAGAAAAGATTAACATTGTAAGCAGAAGGATTGCTTGTTAGGAAAAGGTCAAGTATGTTGGAACTCTCTCCAAGGCGGTCAGGGATACGGGTAGGGTGCTGTACAAGCTGCTCTAGGTCATTAAGGATAGAAAAGATGTAGGCTTGTTCACCAGGTGGATCAGTGAAAGGAGAGGAGAGCCAAAGGTGGTCTTGAACATTGAAATCTCCTAGAATGGAGATTTCTGAGAAGGAAAAATGGATAGAATGTGTTCCATCGTAAAAGTAAGATAGTCAAACAAAATTTGATAGTCAGTAGAATTAGGAGATAAGTAAACAGCACAGATATATTTAGTCAGAGAATGACAGGAAAGCCAAAGCCAGAGAGTAGAGAATTCAGAAGAATCAAGTTCAGGAACACGAGAGCAAAATAGATCGTTGCGTACATATACACAACAGCCACGTTTGGCTTTGAAATGAGAATAGAGAAAGTAGGAGGATACAGAAAAGGGTTTGCTGTCAGTTGCCTCAAACAGCTGAGTCTCAGAGAGAAGGTGAGCTATGGATGCTTTGTTGTTATTGTTGGCTTACATTGATATCTTTATTGTGTATGGTTCAAAATATTTAAGGTATATGTGGATATACAGTATACAAGGATTGTTTATAGAGTACCACGTGATAATATGATTAATCCAGGGAAAAACACTGCTCATAATCATTTCACTATGGTCATGGTTATGTCTTTTCTAATGTATTTTTACCTGGTACTGCTGCCTTGACCTTTAGTTTGGCAAAGGAGTGTCAGATAAACACCACACTGTGTGTGATGTGAGAGCAACAAATTGTCTGAAATAATGAAGGAAAAATATGCAAAAACAATTTTGCTGACATTCCGTTAATTTCCTTTTTTTTCTCATAATGCAAGAAGGAATCAAAGGCCAGGAGCCCACAAACTGTCCCCTCCAAGAAAAAACAAAAACAAGATACCAGAGAGCCAAATTCAAGATCAACTCATTTTGGGATGCCTGGACACATTGTGTTTGAAAGACAGGATATCATAGGCAGTAGGAAATACAGACAGAGGGAGACAGTTCCAGAGTAGACCTGTTGCATACATGAAAGACTGACAGTAACAGTTATCTTTTGCATTAGAGGGTTTGACAGAAAAGGGATGAGAGTTTGTTGCTAGACTGGTGCTAGGTGCCCACCATAATCGTGGAGGGATGCAAGCTGACAGTTCAGAGAAGCGGTGACCACTGATGTAGTGACAGAAAAGAGATACAGATGCAACAGTATAGCGAAGAGACAGGGGTTGAAGGGAGTCAGTAAGAGAAGAGATAATGAGACAAAAAGCCTTTGACTCCACCTTATCAAGAGGAGCTGTATATGTGGAGCTTCACCACACATAAGAGTTGTACTCTACACAGGGGCAAATAAAACCCATGTATAAAGTCAACAACTGTGCAGGGGTACAGAAAGCACAGAGACAGCTTAGCACACCCAATCTCTTGGAAGCAGATCTTACAAGAGAGGTAATATGTTCTTTTCAAGATAAATCCTGAGAGAATGGAACCCCAAGTATGTTTAAAGATGATCCAGGACTGGGCTGAATATTGTTAAAACTTACAGCACTCCTCTCGAAGATTTTGACAGTTGATTGACATAAAAACTGAATTTATGGTGCATTAAATACAACAAGATTATTTTTACCATAATTAGAGATATGATCCAAGTTGGACATTTGGTGTGCCATGGCCTCATCCCTTGTTTGCTGAAGTAAATGCTGAGATGGACACTGCGGGAAGTGAATGGAAAAGTGGAGGGTGGAGTCATCAGCGTATGAGTGGATACAGTTAGACATACAGCTTAGAAGGTCACTGATGAATAAAATAAAGAGAATTTGTGATAGGACAGAGCCCTGAGGAACACCACCACTGATAGCTCTAGGAGAAAAATGGTGGCCGTCTAGGACAGGAGCTATGGATCGACCAAAAAGGAAGCTAGAAATTAAGGCACAGATAGAAGGACAGAAACCCTAAGAGGGCAGTTTGGAAATAAAAGATTTTTTTTTTTTTTTTTATGCAAGGAAGAAGGAACCAAAGACCAGGAGCATGCAAACTGTTCCTTCCAAGAAGAAAACAAAAACAATTCAGAACTGAGCCAAATTCAAGTTCCATTCATTTCGAGATGCCTGAACACACAGCATTTGAAAGACTGGAGATCATAGGGAGTAAGAAATAAAGACAGAGGAAGACAGTTCCAGAGGTGACCTGTTGCTTATATGAAGGACTGGGAGTAATGGTTAACTCTTGCATTAGAGAGCTGGACAGAAAAGGGATGAGAGTTTGTTGCTAGACGGGTGCTACACGCCCATCGTAGAGGTGGAGGGATACAAGCAAACAGTTCAGAGGAGCAATGACCATTGAAGTAGCGACTGAAAAGAGACAAAGATGCAACAGACTCGATCGAAAGCCTCTGAGCTTTTGCCAAAGTCCCAAAAGGAGGATGACAATGAGTTTGAGAGGTGGGTGAGAAAATCGCCAGTGGAGTGTCCCTGGTGGAACCCATACTGACGATCAGAAAGAAGGTTGAGATAGGAAAGATGTTTTAAAATTTTTTTGTTAAGAACAAACTCAAAAACTTTTGAAACAAAGGATGTTAAAGCAATTGGGCGACTGTTAGAGGGATGGGAATGGTCACCTTTCTTTGGGACAAGCTAAATGAGAATAAACTTCCAGCAAGAAGGAAAGATGGAAGTTGACTGACAAAGGGGAAACAGTTTACCTAGGCAGGGTGTAAGCACAGAAGCACAGTACTTGAGGATAACAGAAGGGACTCCACCAGAACCATATGCCTTGTTAGTACTGAGGCCAAATATGGCAGAAAATATGTCAATTGAAGAAATTTTAATGACCATAAGGAAATCAGAGGGGGGAAGCGATGGAGGAACAGCATCGGAATCGTCTAAGGTGGAACTGGAGGAGAAAGGCTGAGTGAAGAGTTCTGCTTTATGAGTAGAAGAAATAACTACAGAGCCATCAAAGTGAAAAAGAGGATGGAAGGATGATGAGGTAACGTTGTTAGAAAAGTTTTTGGCACGGTGCCAGAAGGAGCGGGAAGTATTTGAGTTGGAGGATTAAGAGCATTTAGTATGAATGAAATTATTTTTAGCAGTACGAAGAACAGATTTAGCACGATTCCAGGCAGAAACATAAAAGAGATGAGATTCAGGTGTGGTTTGGTTCCAGCACCTATTGTTGGCCTTCTCCTTGTTGTGGATAGCATTAGAATAAGCGTGATTAAACCAAGTTTTTTTTTTTGCATTAGCCACAGGATATGAGAATGGAGTGTATACTTCAATGGCTCTCAGCCATGGAAGCAATACAGGTTAATCCCGGTTTAATGATGGGATGCGTTAAGAAAAAGCCCTTTCGCTAGGCGGGGAATCACACATCGGGGCTGATTTAACATGTAAAGTATAGGGATGCGTTTTAGAGCCTTGGGATTCCCCTCCAACCAAGTCCTAAACCCACTGAAATGAGTCCAAAAACAAGTTTATAGGCAATCTAAATGGTCTAATTGCTGTAAAAGAAGTTAACCTAAGCCTAACTCACTAAAACCAACAAATAAGATCTGAAAACCATTAACAATAGGTCAGAAAATATCAAACACCTCTCATCACTTACTTCTTGTAAATCCATGTTTGGTTCTGGTCGTCATCCTTGTTATCCTCCCCCAAGGCTAGGGAACATGTTGTGCTTCCTAACACTCGCTCATCCTCTTCAAAGCCCTCAAACCCCATCTCCGGGGGAGGATCGGAGGAGGGAAGCCTGGCGAGGTGGGGTGATGGTAGTGGGAGACTGATGCGATGGCCCGGGGGTGACGATGGGGTATGATGCGATGACTCACTAGGTGGTGATGGGGTGCGATGTGATGACAGACAAGGTGGCAAGGGAGACAGCTGCGATGACTGGTGAGGTGGCGAGGGAGACTGCTGTGATAAGTGACATGGTGGTCAGGGAGACAGAGGCGGTGGCTCACGTGGTGGTGATGGAGACAGAGGCAATGGCTGAAATGGTGTCAGAGATCGTGGCTGGGATGAAGAAGGTAGCTGATGGAGTGGTGGAGTGCTGCAGTGGAGACTCAGGTGATGAGGGAGATGGGGATCGGCTTGAGGTGCGGTCTAGCACTAGAGGCTGAGCACAACGTCCCTGGCAGGAGAAGGCCCTCGATGTTTCTCTGCTGGTCTATGACTGAGGAGATGCTCTGCTGGTCGAGGGCTGGGGAGATCCCCTGCAGGTCACTGGAGTGGTGCGGGCCTGCTTGAAGAAGGCAGTGATGGTAGTCAGCCTGGTTGCCCTCTTCTTTTCCTCCAGCATCACCTGGTACACCTTCATCCCCTCCTCCAGCCGATCAGATGCGTCCCTGCTTCATCCTGGGAGAAGGTCGTGAGTACGCATAAGTGTGATGGCCTCGTCGACCTTGGCCTCCATTTCCTTCGAAGTTTTCATTCTGGGGGCTCACACCTGAGGGACAACCTTCTCTTGTGCCTCCTGGTATGCCCGCTAAATCTCCATATTGAAAACCTTGTTGCTGAGCTCCTCCCTGTGGCTGTCCAGGACCTCCTCCATGTCCTCCTTGTCAATCTCCCTGAAGCCCACCTTGTGCGACAGTTGCACTACGTCCTACTGCACCCATTCTACCGGTAGTGCTTGAACGCTCTCAGGGAAGCCGGTGAAGGAGCGTAAGCGCTCCGGCCACAGCTTGTGCTACGCACCATTCATGGTGGACTGGCTTACTTCCCCCCATGCAGCCATGATGTTTTCGATGGCATGGCATATGTTATATCCCTTCCAGAATGACTGCACCATTGTCTTGTCGTCGCTGTCACAAGCCCTCACCAACTGCTGCATAGTGCGACAGAAGTAGTATGCCTTGAACATTGCTATAATTTCCTGTTTCATGGGTTGCAACAGCGATGTGGTGTTGGGGGGCAGGAACACCACTTTTATGTTACCTGCCCAGTCCTTCACTGCAGGAGGTTGGCTAGACGCGCTGTCCACCCACAAGAAATCTGTCAGCTAAGTTCTCTCTGGAGGCATACTTCTCGAGGACAAGAGAGAGGTAGGAGTGAAGATAGGAAGAACTGATGTTGGATGTCTGCCAAGCCTTCTTGTCTGATTTCCAAATTCCCCCAAATTCTCCTTAACATAGCCATCCAGAGCCCTTGGGTTATTGGAGTGGTAGACTAGGAGTGGCTTTAACTTGAGGTCACTCTTGGCGTTGCCCTCCAGCAGCAGTGTAAGCCAATCCTTCGAGGCCTTGAACCCTGATGTAAACCTTTCCTCTATTGCAAGATATGTACTGGAGGACATTCTTGTCCAAAAAAGCTCAGTCTCGTCAAAATTCAAGACCTGTTTCACACTACAGCCACCCTCCATGATGATCCACTTAAGCTTGTCAGGGAATGCTGCAGCCGCCACCACATCCGCACTCGCCGGCTCACAGACATCATGTTGCGCAGGCTTGCTCACTTCTTAAAACGGTCAAACCACTCATGACAAGCCTTAAAAGTTTCACTTGCATCAAAATTGTATCTCATTTTTAAGTCATCCAACAGGGAGACAGCCATCGTACATATGACTGCCTGATTTATGGGTGCCTTCCTCCTGTTCTGATCTTCCATCCATGTGTGGAGCATCCGCTCCAGCTCCTCCATCACAGGCTCTCTCTGGCAGGTGATACAGGAGGCGGTGAAGGTAGCAACCTCCCCAGCGGCAGCCTTGATGGCCTCCCCCTTCTTGATGATCATCAAGACAGTCGACTGGGCAAGGTGGAGAGCTGAGGCGATGGTACATGTGCCCTCGCCTTTGTCATGGAGCTTAACCCCTAGGATACACAATTCGTTCACCTGTACCGGCATGAAAATCTGTATATGGAGTCGATTCTTCAACTCTTACAGAAGTAAAAAGTGTTATGCCCAAGGTTTAGAGCTTGAATTTACACACCTTATGCCACAAACCAAGGCATTCTAGACCAACTGGTTACTGAGCTATAGCCTGTCATATATCGTCAAAAATTGACACTGGCAACTCTTGCATATAGGGAGAGAGAAAAAGAAATTGCACCAACATTAATTTTGGTATTACACAATGAAAGATCTTGATTTTACACACCAGAAAATGTATATATCATTCTCATATGTCAAATGTTTACCACGTAGCCACAGCAAGAAAGAAGCTGGAGGTGGAGGGAGTATGAAGGGGTGGCAGGGGGAGAATGAGGGAGGAAGGAGGAGGGAGGATGGTGGGGGGAGTGTAGAAAAATCAGCTTTATAGAGTTGGTAGGAGTTATGAGTCCAGCCACAAGCAAGGGAGGGGGAGAGGGAACAAAGATATTGGGGTAGAGGAAGGTGGCGAGAAGGTAATGGTGGAATCACCCCCCCCCCACCATGGGTAGGGGCTCAGATCCTCCCCCCTCCCTACTCAGGGCTTAGTTCTCATTGGTTTGCATTGATATACATCACAATTGGGCCAAAGCCTAGTGTCTGCAGTTTTTTACAAAGGCACTACCTCTATCGATCCTATTAGGCATCAAGCCAAAGTCTGGAAAAGGATCAATTGGCCCTATTAGTACTTTTGCAGTTAAGAATATCAAACTTCACTTCCACAGACAGAGTTTTACAAGGGAGCTTCACAGGAACATCACCAACACCAACACTAGCAGGCCACTTACCACCCCGACTAGGGTCACCACTACCACCATTAGCTCCACCACTATCACCACTGGCCCCACCATGTGCTGCACAATTACCAGACATGATCACACTTAATTAGGCTAAAATTCACATAAAATCACACTCCACACATGGTAAGTATCACTGCTCGACTGATGGCCCTGCTGGGACATGTTATGATGCACTAAGAAAGTGGCTTGCATTGTACTGGTGATGCAACTTCATGCAGGGTAGGCGAGCGTAAAAGAGAGCCTCACTTAGCAATGGGTGGTGCAAGAACGATATGGGCGTGCATGGGGTCAGCGATGGGTGCAGGGCTGCACGAGTATTTCTGTGCATCCTACCAAGTGGGTGGGCTCAGCTGGCCGTGGAAAAGCGTGTGATCCCATCACTCCCGGACGATGCATCGCAGGACACACTGCAAAAATGGGGCTCGACCATTGTTAGGCGGGGTACAGTGGTATTTCTACCCCCACCATTAAGCTGGGGTATCACTTATTGGGGTATCACATATCAGAGTTTGACTGTAATCATTCTATGTAAAATCAAAGAAGTACTGTCTGAGGGCCTCTCAAGCAGCAGCTCCAAAGAGCCACAACCGATGCTTCTTGGAAGGGTCTGCAGGCCTTACTGGAGCGATAGGACAGGTTAAGGTGATAAGGTTGTGATTGGTGGAGCCCAACAGAGGGGAAAGATTAACAGCGTAAGCAGAAACATTAGTTGTACAGAGGAGGTCAAGCATGCTGGAACTCTCTCCACGGCAGTTAGGGATTTGGGTAGGGTGCTGTACAAGCTGCTCTAGGTCATTAAGGATAGAAGAGATGTAGTCTTGTTCACCAGGTGGATCAGTGAAAGAAGAGGAGGGCCAAAGGCAGTGATGAACATTGAAATCACCTAGAATGGAGATTTCAGAGAAGGAAGAAATGGATAGGATGTGTTCCATCTTAGAAGTAAGACAGTCGAAGAATTTTCCATAGTCAGCCGATTTAAGGGATAGGTAAATAGCACAAATATATTTAGTCAGAGAATGACAGGATAGCCAAATCCAGAGAGCTGAGAACTCAGAAAACTTCAGGAACATAAGAGCAAGATGTGTTGTTGCATACATATGCACAACAGCCACCTTTGGCTTTGAAATGAGTACAGTAAACCTTCCATAAGTCAAACTTTTAGAAGACAGAATCTTCGGTTAGCCGAACTCAGGCTGAGACCACATATGAAAGTAGGCCGAAATGCGAAAGTAGGGGGAGAAATGGCGCCAGGCGGACACGCCAGGCAGACACGTAGCGCCAGTCTGCTGCTCGCTTTTGGAGATGGTAGTTGCGCCATTCTTACTGTCATCTAGTGCTGAGCAGTGCTCTCCTTTTGCCTTCTGCCTTGCCATGGAAGGTTCAAAGCTTAAAAGAAGTGATACTGGCACCTCTAGTCGTAAAGGAATGAAGCTATAAAAAAATAAAAAAAAATGTGCGCGTGTGACTTAGTGTAGTGATCATGATTAAAGTTCAGTACTATTACTGAAAGTGTTACATTGCAGTCTATTACAGTGATTACATTTAAGTTTAGTTCTTAATATAGAGTGAAATAAATACTGGGTACTCTTTAGAATTTACGTTAAAGTGTGAACTTAACCACCTCCACCACCTCCATCTCCAACACAAAACAAACTGCCGACAAATCTACTGCCTCTAACGAAAGGTGTTACACTGCAGTCTGTTACAGTGATTACATTTAAGTTTAGTTCTTAATGCAGAGTGAAATAAATACTGGGTACTGTTTAGAATTTACGTTACAGTGTGAACTCAACCACCTCCACCTCCAACACAAAACAAACTGCGACGAATCATACTGGGTACTCTTTAGAATTTACGTTAAAGTGTGAACTCAACCACCTCCACCACCTCCGTCTCCAAAACAAAACAAACTGCCGACAAATCTACTGCCTCTAACGAAAGGTGTTACACTGCAGTCTATTACAGTGATTACATTTAAGTTTAGTTCTTAATGTAGAGTGAAGTAAATATTGGGTACTGTTTAGAATTTACGTTAAAGTGTGAACTAAACCACCTCCACCACCTCTGTCTCCAAAACAAAACAAACTGCTGACGAATCTACTGCCTCTAACGAAAGGCAAATTATGTGCACTGAATTCTTTCTTTTTTGTCTTTCTTTATTAATTTATACACTGTATATGCTCCTTTACTTTAGTGTTAAGAAGACAAGTAATAAGTACTGTTTTTGCAATTTTGGGGGGTGAAAATCCATCTCCAACACACGCTGCCGATGGTCTGTCCTGCCTCTGTGAATGATTTTCTACCAATTAACCACTTCAGTACTGTGATGTCTACTTCTACTTTATTTACGCTTCCTCCAACTGATTTTATTGTACTCAGGACTGGACTCACATACTGAAGGGGCTAACGAAGGCTGTACCAACCCTGTGCACTTCCACAGATCCAACCTACACTGACTAAAATTGTCTGGTGGCAACAAGAACAAAATGAAAATACACCCAGCACTGAAGGGGTTAAAGGTATATTAAATGCACTAAATTGTTTTTTGTCATAACTTATTTATTTATATATGCTTCTTTAATTTAGTGTTGAAAGGACAAGTAATAGGTATTGTCTTAGCAATTTTCGGGGGTGAAAATTTGGTAAGACGGAAAATTTGGTAATTTGAACCAGGGTAGAGCCCCATATAGTTCGGCTTATGAAGGGTTTACTGTATAGAGAAAGTAGGAGGATACAGAGAAGGGTATGCTATCAGTTGTCTCAGACAGCTGAGTTTCAGTTAGGAAGAGAAGGTGAGGTTTAGAGGAAAAGAGATGGTGCTTAACAGAGAGAAAGTTAGAGGAAAGCCAGCAAATGCTGCAGAAATGAAGAAGAGGTAAGTCAGACAGTGGCGCCAGGCATCTCGCTGGGTCGTCACCAGGAGAGGGGCAGACGGTGGGGGCTTTGATGGTCTCCCCCCCACTATAGGGATTCCGAGGCTATGTACTGAGATGCCATGTTTCTGTGTTTGAATTTTCAACAGGAAGTGCAGTGTGTAATGTGCATGTAGTTTGGAATTGACAGCTAGAGTAATTTGTATTGGAGAGCACACTGGTCTACTCTGTGTTACTGAAACACTGAAAAAGTTCAGCTGAGGGGAATGGTCAGGAACTAATCCCGAGGGCTGATTAAATGGGGGTTCCAGCTCTCCCTGTCATCAGCTTTCCATCTACCTTGGGAGTAACGCCCTGCTCATCGGCCACTGTAAGATCAATGACGGTATGGAAACAAAAATAAAGGTATCTGCAAACATTCTGTGATGAGGAGGCTAGTAATCCTCAAAATTGATCCAGGCAAGCACTAGTTATACTGTAGATACAATAAAACCTTGATATATAGAACCCTCTTTTAATGAATTTTGATTTTAACAACCACCTCCAGCTGGCAAAACATTATGCTTGTTTCATGAATTTTCGTTCGGTAAAAGAATGGACATGCAGGAAACACAGACCAACATGGCATTCCAACATGCACACATGCTTGGGAGGAGTACAAGCAGGTAAGAAATGAATATGTAAGGGTACAGAGAGAAGAGGAAAGGAAATATGAAAATGATATTGTATCTAACTGTAAAAATGAGCCAAAACTATTTTATAGGTTTGTAAATGGCAAAATGAAAGTTAAGGACGGTATAATACGACTGAGGGATGGAGATGAAACATACGAAGGAGAGGAAGACTTGTGTGAAATAATGAACAACAAGCTGCAGTCAGTTTATGTACTGGAAGACGAATTTAGGGAGCCTGAAATGGAACCCAGGCTGACAGGAATGGCCGAAATTACAGTTGACATGAATAAGGTGCTACAGCTGATGAAGGATTTGGATGTGAGAAAAGTAATGGGACCAGATGGTGTGGCTGGATGGAACCTGAAGGAATGTGCCAACCAGTTAGTGTGGCCAGTTTATGTCATCATCAAGACCTCGCTTGAAAATGGACAGTTACCTAAAGATTGGAAAAGAGCAAGTATTGTGCCAATCTTTAAGGGAGGAGATAGGGAGGATCCACTTAATTATAGACCTGTGTCACTTACTAGTATTGTTTGTAAAATCTGTGAGAAAATTATTAGAAAAAGATGGATAAAGTATTTAGAAGAAAATGAAGTGATAACACCAAGACAGTTTGGTTTTAGGGAAGGAAGATCATGTGTTACTAACCTATTAAGTTTCTACAGTAGGGTAACAGATGTCGTACAGGAGAAAGAGGGATGGGCGGACTGTGTCTATTTGGATCTTAAGAAAGTATTTGACAGGGTGCCTTATAGGAGACTATTGTCGAAGTTGAGGACATTTGGAGGGGTGCATGGGAAACTATTATAGTGGATGGGAGATTATTTGATAGGAAGGCAGATGAGAACAGTAATAAGAGACAAGGTTTCACAATGGAGAAATGTGACTAGTGGAGTACCCCAGGGCTCTGTCCTGGCCCCAATAATGTTTCTGATATATATGTAAATGATTTGACAGAGGGTCTGAATAGTTACATGAGTATGTTTGCAGATGATGCTAAAATTATGAAACATATTAAATGTATTGATAGTTGTAAAGAACTGCAAGAGGGCTTGGACAAACTACACAGCTAGAGCCAGACTTGGAAAATGGACTTTAATGCCAAGAAGTGTCATATATTAGAAATGGGAATAAGTGAAAGACCACACTGGACATATAAAATGGACAATGAGATAATTAGTAAAAGAAAGGATGAGAAAGACTTGGGAGTGATTATTCGGGATGACTTGTCCCAGAAAAGCATATAAACAAAATCATTCGGGGAACTTATGGACTACTGACCAACATGACAGTGGCTTTTAATTATATGGATGAGGAAATGTTGAGGGAGTTGATAATGACCATGATAACACCAAGACTAGAGTATGCGGCTGTGGTATGGTCACCTCATTTGAAGAAGCATACTGATAAACTAGAGAGGGTTCAACGGATGGCAATGAAGATGATACCACGTTTAAGGGAACTCACCTATGAGGAGAGATTGGAAAAACTGAAGTTACCAACACTGCATGAGAGAAGGGAAAGAGGTGACTTGATCACAATATTTAGAAATGTAAGAGAATTGGAAAGGGTGGATAGAGAGGATCTTTTTGTGTTGGATGATGGAAGAACAAGAGGTCATGGCTTCAAGCTGAGGAAAACTAGATGTCTTAATGATCTCAAAAGGTTCAGTTTCCCGAACAGAAGCATAAGTATTTGGAATGACTTAGATGAAGAGGTGGTGCAGGCGAAAAACATTCATGTATTTAAAACTAGATTAGATGAATGTAGATATGGAGACAGAACAACACAAGCTTAGCTCAATTCCTTTATACTACAAATAGGTAAATACACACACACACACACATATACACACACACACGGTCGTAGAGGGAGAGAGACGGAGCTGCTCCTGGATCGATGGGAAATAATCGCAGAACTAGCAGCGAAAAGGAGATAGCCTATTGTGATTATGCGGTTGAATGTGTGAGTGGTGGTCCCGTCGGATATTAGTTTAAAAAAAAAACGCAAGTTTCGGCCCTAAAAATACAAGACAAAGTGAAAAAGAAAGTTTCCATATGGTTGTATCATGGCGGAGAGAGACAGAAGATTGTTTACAACTGACGAGGGGGAATTTGTGGGCTTCTCCGAGCTAAATGTAGGCAAAGGAAGTGATAAGCTGCAAGAAACAAGAGTAGCAGGAGTAGAGAAAACGGCGGAGAGGAATGTCCAGGAGTTAAAAAAGGTATGGGAAGTAATTAAGCAGCTGCAGGAACTGACCATAGAGCAAGAGAGAGAGATCAAAGTCCTACAGAATAGGCTGGAAAAAGTTAGCACACGTAGTGAGGAACAAGAAAAAGAAGTTAAAGAATTAAAGGCGAATAACGAATCCGCATCAAATGAAATAAAACAGCTGAAGGGGGAGAATAAGAGGTTGGAAAAAGAATGGGACAGAATAAAAAGTAAACTAGATGAATATGAATCAAAATTGAGGAGGCAAAATGAGCATATTCAGGAAATCAAGGAGCAACATAAGGGGTGGAAGAAAATACAGGAGGAAGGAAATGTAAATTTGAAGGAAATCATAGAACAACAAAGTATGGAAAAAGTGAAGAAGGAAGTAGTTAGAGTACTAAGAAGTAGAGAATCTTTGGTCAGGGATGTAGCAGACAAGAAAAAATGTGTGATAATTTCAGGAATAAAAGAAAAACGAATGACAGTAAGATCTGAAAGAGAGAGAGAGGAACTGAGCAAGGCTAAAGAAATAATATCAGTGGTTATGGAAGGAAACAATGAAGCCCAAGAAGAGATTGAAGAAGTGTTTAGGTTAGGAAAGTACGAGGATGGTGGGACAAGGCCCTTGAAAGTAAAGTTTAAGTCCCAATTAATAGTGAATGAAATCATAAATAGAACGTGGAAATTGTCAGAGAAAGAGGGGTTTAAAAATGTTTGGATTAGGAGAGATGCAAATGAAGAGGAAAGAGCTAAATTAAAGGAGTTAGTAAAGGAAGCAAAGATAAAAAACGAACAACGAACGGAGAAAGAGAAGACAGAGTTCTATTGGAGAGTTATGGACCAGAAATTGAGAAAGTGGTACCGACGGAAGGAAGGAGAGACGAGAGTATAAAAAACGATGAAAAAAGTTTGAAAGTGGTGTACACAAACATTCTATCTCTATCTATCTATTGCCAGACGCCTCAATCCCGAACGGGGTGGCCACAAACAAATCGCCTCCATGTCACTCTGTCCCCTGCCATTTCACTACCACGCTCCCAACTCACACCCCCCTCTCTCATATACCTCTCCACTCCATCCCTCCATCTCATCCTCGGCCTCCCCCTCCCTCTCGCCCCCTCCACCTCACTCGCATACACTCTCCTTGTCAATCTTTCACTCTCCATCCTCTCCACATGCCCAAACCACCTTAACGTGCTTCTCCTAACGCTTCCCATCACGTCCTCAAGCACACCACAACGCTCCTTCACTTCCTCATTTGTTAGTCTGTCTCTCCATGTGACTCCATATGCACCTCTCAAATAACTCATTTCCACTGCTCTCACTCTTGACTTCTGTCCTTCCAACAGGGTCCAAGCTTCACTTCCATATGTCAGAGTTGGTATCACAATACTGTCATGTAACAACTTTTTCACTTCCATGCTCACCTCCCTGTTTCTTATCACTGCTTTCAACGAACCAGCAACCTTCCTTCCCTGCTGTACCCTTTCGAGCACTTCACCCTCCAGACTACCATCCTTACTCATCACACTGCCCAAGTACTTAAATTCACTCACATTCTCCATATCCTTCCCATCCAATCTCACTATACACTCACTGGCTTCACTTCTCTCGAAGACCATCACTTTACTCTTCCCCACATTCACCTTTAGATTCCGTTTCTTACACACTCTCCCAAACTCGTCTACCAAGCCTTGCAGCTCCCCTTCGTCTCCACTCAACAACACAGTATCATCAAGAAACATGCCTGAAAAAAACGAAAATACTATACAGAGTTTGATACAGGCCAATGAGACAGCTAACCAGGAGATCGAGAATTTGAAACGAGAAAATATTGAATTACGGAGAAAATTAGAAGAGAGCAGTAACAAAACAGAGAAGGTAAGTAGTGTGTTAGAAGAGCAACAGGCAAAGTGGGCACATGTGGAAGAAGAACAGAAAGAAGTGGTCAGTTTAAGGGAAATTATTCAGGAAGAAAGGGAAATGAACAAGAAAAAAAGGGAAGAAAATGTAGTGAAAATATTGAAGAAAAAAGAGAAAATAGTGAGAGAAACTGTAGAAAGGAACAGATGTGTGATAATATTTGGAAACAGGGAGGAAGAAGAAAAAGTTAGGTCTGTGAGACTCAAGAGAGACTCAAATCAGGTGAGGCAAATATTGGACAAGATCGATCCCGAAGGAAACAAGTAGGAAAAAGAAATTGAGGAAGTAAGGAGGATAGGGCCATATAAGAAAGGGGAAGCAAGACCAGTGAGAGTTAAGGTGTCTTCAGAAAGTGTGGTAAATGACATACTTAAGGTGACCTGGAAACTAAGTAAAGAGGCAGGAATGGAAAATATTATAGTAAGAAAAGACTTGAATGAAGAAGAAAGAGAAGTTTTAAAATCTTTGAAGGACCAAGTAAAGGAAAAAAATGACAGGAGGACAGAGGAAGAACGTAAAACTTTTTTTTGGTGCGTGATGGATATGAAAGCAAGGAAGTGGTATGTGAAGAACTAGACGTGAAGGAAACAAAGGGGATGGATATGAATATGAAAAAGAGAAGAACGAGTAAAGATAACAACAGTGCAGCAAATCTGAGCATCATGTACAGCAACGTAGATGGATTAATATCTAAGAAAGGAGAAATCGGAGACTACTTAAATGAAAATAAACCTGAAATTGTTTGCCTAGTAGAGACTAAATTGCCCCGAGATGTCGATATAAAATTATTTGGCTGGAATAATTATAAGATTTGGAGGAAGGACAGAGAAGGCAAATTTGGGGGAGGAATAGTGATATTAACCCATAATGACCTAAGAGTAAAGAATATAGAAATTGAAAATACTAAGGCTGAACTTTTGGGAGTTGTAATAGAGGACAATTATGGAGAAAAAACGGATGTAATAGTTTTTTATATGCCCCCCAAAACTAGGGCATGGACAAAGGAAGATTACGAACAGTTAATAAGTGAATCCATTATTAGGCTAAAAATGTTAATTGAACGAAGAAATAGAATAATATTAATGGGAGATTTTAACTGTAGAGAAGTTGATTGGGAAAGTATGGATGCTGGGAACAATGAAGAATCATGGGGAAATAAATTAATGGAATTGATGATGGAAAACATGTTAACCCAGTTGATCAAAGAAAACACAAGAGCTAGGGGTGTTGGTGAACCATCCAGGCTTGACTTACTATTCACAAAGGACCCAAATGATGTGAGAAACATAACCTACCATTGCCCCTTTGGTAAAAGTGATCATCTGGTAATTGAGATGGACGTGTTAGGAGTGAGGGAAGGAGAAAGAGATGAAAAACACAGAGAAAATAGATAAAATTATGGGAAGGCAGACTTTGCTTCCCTGAGGAACTTTTTCCAAAATGTAGAATGGAGTAAAATGAATATGATCACAAATGTTGATGAGAAATATGAGTTTTTGATAAGAAGTATATAAAACAGGAGTTACTAAATATGTCCCAAAATTTTCTGCAGCTATGGAAAGGAAGAAAGAATGGTTTAACAAAAGATGTAGGATGGCACAAGAGGCAAGAAAAAAAGCATGGAATAAAGTGAGAAGAAGGTATAGTGAAAGGGCTTGGGAGGAGTACAAGCAGGTTAGAAATGAATATGTAAGGGTACGGAGAGAAAAGGAAAGGAAATACGAAAAAGATATTGTATCTAACTGTAAAAAAGAGCCGAAACTATTTTATAGGTTTGTAAATGGCAAAATGAAAGTTAAGGACAGTATAATACGACTGAGAGATGGAGATGAAACATACGAAAGAGAGGAAGACTTGTGTGAAATAATGAACAATAAGCTGCAGTCAGTTTATGTATTGGAAGACGAATTTAGGGAGCCTGAAATGGAACCCAGGCTGACGAGAATGACCGAAATTACAGTTGACATGGATGAGGTGCTACAGCTGATGAAGGATTTGGATGTGAGAAAAGCAATGGGACCAGACGGTGTGGCTGGATGGATCCTGATGGAATGTGCCGACCAGTTAGTGTGGCCAGTTTATGTCATTATCAAAACCTCGCTTGAAAATGGACAGTTACCTAAAGATTGGAAAAGAGCAAGTATTGTGCCAATCTTTAAGGGAGGAGATAGGGAGGATCCACTTAATTATAGACCTGTGTCACTTACTAGTATTGTTTGTAAAATATGTGAGAAAGTTATTAGAAAAAGATGGATAAAGTATTTAGAAGAAAATGAAGTGATAACACCAAGACAGTTTGGTTTTAGGGAAGGAAGATCATGTATTACTAACATACTAAGTTTTTACAGTAGGGTAACAGATGTCGTACAGGAGAGAGAGGGATGGGCGGACTGTGTCTATCTGGATCTTAAGAAAGCATTTGACAGGGTACCCTATAAGAGACTATTGTGGAAGTTGAGGACATTTGGAGGGGTGCATGGGAAGCTATTAAAGTGGATGGGAGATTTTTTGATAGGAAGGCAGATAAGAACAGTAATAAGAGACAAGGTTTCACAATGGAGAAATGTGACTAGTGGAGTACCCCAGGGCTCTGTCCTGGCCCCAGTAATGTTTCTGATATATGTAAATGATTTGCCAGAGGGTTTGAATAGTTACATGAGTATGTTTGCAGATGATGCTAAAATTATGAAACATATTAAATGTATTGATAGTTGTAAAGAACTGCAAGAGGACTTGGACAAACTACACAGCTGGAGCCAGACTTGGAAAATGGACTTTAATGCCAAGAAGTGTCATGTATTAGAAATGGGTATAAGTGAAAGAAGACCACACTGGACATATAAAATGGGCAATGAGATGATTAGTAAAAGAAAGGATGAGAAAGATTTGGGAATGATTATTCGGGATGACTTGTCACCAGAAAAGCATATAAACAAAATTATTGGGGGAACTTATGGATTACTGACCAACTTGAGAGTGGCTTTTAATTATATGGATGAGGAAATGTTGAGGGAGTTGATAGTGACCATGATAAGACCAAGACTAGAGTATGCAGCGGTGGTATGGTCACCTCATTTGAAGAAGCATATTGATAAACTAGAAAGGGTTCAACGGATGGCAACGAAGATGATACCGTGTTTAAGGGAACTCACCTACGAGGAGAGATTGGAAAAACTGAAGTTACCAACATTGCACGAGAGAAGGGAAGGAGGTGACTTGATCACGATATTTAGAAATGTAAGAGAATTGGAAAGGGTGGATAGGGAGGATCTTTTTGTGTTGGATTATGGAAGAACAAGAGGTCATGGCTTCAAGTTGAGGAAAAGTAGATGTCTTAATGATCTCAAAAGGTTCAGTTTCCCAAACAGAAGCATAAGTATTTGGAATGACTTAGACGAAGAGATGGTGCAGGCGAAAAACATTCATGTATTTAAAACTAGATTAGATGAATGTAGATATGGAGATGGGACAACACGAGCTTAGCTCAATTCCTGTATACTACAAATAGGTAAATACACATGCTCCTCCGCATCCTGCAGAATGCCACATCAGTCTTTGGGTGACCAGCATCATGAGAGGAGCCATAAATAGAGAATTTCTTGAGAAAAAGAGCCATTTAGACCCAGCTGTATGTTACTGTGTATGACTGTGTGGCTGAATGACATTCTATATTTAAAGATCTTTGTTCACTAATGGCCACAACGCCTGGGAAATTACCGAACAGCATGGTGTTCGGCTTGAATGAACTATCGGCCTTAACTTCAAGGGTCTGGTACCAATTAGTTAGTTATACTGAGGGTATACTCTATTTTCTCATACTAGTATAGAATATTTTTATCTTCACAAACTTATGATTTAAAGAAAGTATTAATATATTGGTATAAAGTACATAAAATGGTTAGCTTTAGAATAAAACCTTCTCTTTGTGAGTCCAAGGAATGTTCTGCCTTTACAGCTACAGTTCATGGCAAACAACCCTCATGGCCTAGAGTAAGCCAATCTGCTTGGCAGATGGAAAAAAAAAACTTGATAAACTACCGTATCATTGGCTGGAAGGTGCTTTTGTGCAGGAACTCTTCTTGGTATCTTCTGTACATTCACCATCCCAGGTGGTGTTCAGTGCCATCATGCCATGTAAGTGTCACATGTTCATTAGTTATTCTAAGACTGGACACCATCTTGCAAGATCACCTTTGGATCAAGCAGCTTTGAACTGACCTTTTGCATGCTTCGGTGCAATGTTCACACAAGTGGACTGCCCTTTTCCATGCTGGATATCTGGAATTTCCCAGGAATTACCATGAGACATCCTTTTTGTTGCCTCTCTTCCTCTCTCTTCCAGGAATTACCATGAGCTGTCCTTTTTGTTGCCTCTCTTTCTCTCTCATCTGATGCTTCTCCTACATGGACCTTCCCTTTTCTCTCCTTTGTTCTCCTGCTTTGTATCTACATTCTTCCTTGGTTCTTGGGTGTCCACTCTTTCTTTTTATAGCCTTGTTTTTTCATGCTTTGTTTGGTGGTGGTGGTGGTGAGGGGGAAGGGGGATGGCACCACTCATTCCGTATGTGCCATCCTGGGCCTCAGCAACTTGGGCTCTCCTTCAACAGTCACCTCTTTTCTCAAGCCAGTCTTCTGGTACTTCGTATGCAGACCTGCAGTCCCTGTTGCCTCTGACTATGTTGGCCTACTTCTTCTGAGTCCAAACAGTCTGAGGCGGCCTGCCTATGAACTATCCCCTCCCCTATGTATCTGATTTATTCACATAAACATGAAGATACTGTGTAGTAATGACAAAATAAGAATGAAAAAAATCTTTTACTTACAATGACTGAGGTGCAATGATGATGTGAAAGTGGCACCATTGATGAGGTGGAGCAGGTATCAGGTGGGTACTTCAGAATACAGCTTAAATATAATGGTTCAGTTGCACGAACCTCCTCCAGCAAGTGGAATTTGTAGCTTTCAGACAATGAACCCTTGCAGATCCAGTAAACTGGTGAGTTTTAGAATAAATCCTCAATTTGCTGGCTCAAAGGGTGTAGTGACATTACGCTGCCCTCCTGTGCGACTAGTTCTCCCTTCCCTTCTTCAAGTTCCATCACAATATCTCATACCTATTCACTTGGGTAATGGGAAAGCAAAACATTCATAAACAACTAAGTAGTGTGAGGCACGGACTCTAAGTGACTCTGGTGAAAACCATGACAGCTGATGCTTTCCATCCAGGTTTCTCTTTTCTACCAAGCAGATACAGTACCCAATTCCTGTTACAGTACAGATTCAGTACTGAAATAATAGATTTCAGGCACTAGATCCCTTGAGAGAGCAAACAGAGGACTTTGTGCTAAATCTACCCAATTTCCAATTCATTAATCTTAACTCCTCCATTGTCTTCTGCTCACAATAATCTGCATTCCTCCTTCCCCCCACTTTCATAGGTTTAAATGTACAGAAATGGCAATGATTAGCTGGACGTGTACTGCATCCCTGAATGCAAGGCCTGAGGGGGCTAAGATTGCGAATGATGAATTGAGAAGGATGGGACTTCAATGCACTGGTACGTAAACTGAGATGTTTGGACATGTTGAGAGGATGAAGGATGACAACTGGGTGTGGAAGGTGAGAAATGTGAATGTCAAGAGGCAGACCAGGGATGTGGTCATAGGGTGTGACCTCAGGGATAATGGATTGAATAGGGGAGGCTGCCACAGATTGAGCAGCGTGGACAGCTGCCATTAGGTGACCAAGGCCGATGCATCCAAGCATGTTGGGGCCTTTATAAACAATACAATATGATATAATTCTCAGAACCTCTTTCATACTTCTTCCATGGTCCTATCAGTCTTGCTTTGCATAAAATGAGCATATGACCAGACTACTCTCTCCTGACTTTCATATCAATGACATAAGTTATTGATATTCATCTTTCTCTCAACAATCACATAATTAATAAAGCATCTACCAATATTCAATAACATATCTATTTCATGTGTATTTATGCCTTGTGCAACTTTATAACTGAAGATAAGGAGTACCAGTAATGCAGCTACCCCCCTCTGCTCTCTGGGTCTGGGTTAATTCCTCCCTGTCACCACTCTAATGTCTGTGGGGTGTAATAAGCACGTTCATGGCACTTTCTAGAGAGCCTCCTAAAGGAAATGGAAAAGTGAAAAAACTCAGTATGCATGGTAAAGGTGAAGACATGAAGGATGGCCCCAAAAGGCCAAATATGCTAACTGCAACATAGCAAATAAAGGGCATGTGGTGTGAGAAGGCAAGTGGTACTGCAAGACTATTACATGGTATATATAATATACAATACTAAAATTCTGTATGTATTCTTACCTAACTGTTCTTTACAGGAATGAGTCAAGCTCATACTGTCCAGTGCATTAAACTATTTTTATCACACATATCCTTGAATTTATGAATAGTTTTGGCACATACTGTTTCATTTGGTAGTGCATTCCACTGATCAATTGCCCTATCTGGGAAACTAAATTTCCTTACATCATTATCACCTCTCCTTCTATGCAGCTTTTTGCAATGTCATCTTGCTGATGCTTCCCCATAGGTTATATACTCATTTATATCTATTTTCTCCTTCCCTGACATGCATTTATATAGCATTATCATGTCTCCTATTTTCCTTCTCTCCTATAGCGTTGGCAGATTCAGTTTTCTAGTCTTTCTTCATAGCTTAGTTCCCTTACGCTTGGTATCCATCTTGTGGCGGCCCTTTGAACTTTTCAATCTTATCTATGTGTTTTTTGAGATGAGGATTCCAGACTACTGATGCATACTCCAGGGTTGGTCTAATGAATGATGTTCTTATCTTTCTCAGCATATCTCCATTTATGTATGTGAATGCTATTCTTCAAAAACCTCCTACCCACCCTGGGGGTAGGGGTTTTTTCAAGAATTCTCCCCCAGTATCCCTGCTTGTCGTAAGAGGCAATTAAAAGGGTTGGTGGTGGGTTAGTGCCCCACCCCGTAAAAACAACTAACTAAAAATACGAACAGGAAGCCTCGGACCAGGACTGACCAAAAGTTGACGATAAAGGAACGGACAAAGGATGAGGTAAAGATTGCGACCTGGAATGTAAGGGATATGAATGATGAGGTGAAAGAGAGAGAGATTGTACAGATGCTTGAAAGTACGAAAGTGGATATATGTGGAATAACTGAAACTAAATGGCGAGGTGAGAGTGTGAGAGAATGAAAATATGGATGGGGTATATGCGCAGGAGTGGGTGAGAATGAGAGGGCAAAAGAAGGAGTGTGTACTGTTGTGAGTAACAGGTGGAAAGAGAATGTAAGAGAGTATGGATCAGTTGGGTCGAAGGTTGTGTGGGTAAGAGTGAAAGTTGGACTACAAATGTGGGCAATTGTGTGTGTGTATGCGCCAATGCAAGATCGTGTAAGTAGAGTGAGAGAAGAGTTTTGGACAAATGTGGGAGTCTGCTTGGAAAAGTTTGAAAGGAATGAGAGTGTTTCTGATTGGAGATATGAATGGAAAAGTGGGGAATGAGAAGGTGGATGGAGTGGTTGGCGAGTGGGGTGTGCCTGCAGAGATGGATGAGAATGGCAGTGCTTTAGTGGACATTTGTGCTGGGAGGGGGTTGGTGGTAGTTAATACCCTCTTCAGGCACAAAATGATCCATAGGTATATATGGCGAGTGATGAGAAGAGAAGACGGGGGAATGAATGAACGGAAGGCAATGATTGACTATGTGTGTGTGGATGAAAGGATGAGAAGATGTATAATGGATGCAAGAGTATATAGAGGCTGGGGGAGTGGACTTTCTGACCACCACTTGGTGGTGGCCAGAATCAGAATCCAAACAAGATGGAGGAAGAGAAAGAACAGGAGGAAGTGTGTGTTACAAGGAGGGTAGAAAAGTTACAAGAGGATGGAATAAAGGCTGAATATAAAAAGGAAGTGGAGGAGCAATTGGGTAAATATAGATTGGAGCAGATGGGGGACGTGGAGGGTGTGTGCAAGGTATTCACAGAAGAAATCTGTGCAGCATGTGAGGTGATGTGTGGGGTGAAGAGAAGACGAAAGGGGGTTCAGGGAACAGCATGGTGGACTGAAGAGGTGAGAGAGGCTGTGGCACAAAAGAAGAAAGCATATAATGAATGGATGAGGAACAGGGGTGACGAAGACACTGAGAGACGGACGAGAGCGTTATATGTAGTGAGGAGGAGAGAGGTGAAAAGATTAGTAAGAGAGAGTAAGAAGAGAGTGGATGAGGAATTTGGAAGGAATTTAAGTGCAAAGTGGAGGGAATGTAAGAAAATGTTCTGGAAGGAGGTAAAGAGAGCTAGACAGGGTGCCAATGAAGTCAGTGGGGGTGTGAAAGATAAAAATGGTAGATTACTAGTGAAGAAGGGAGAAAAAGTAAACAGATGGAGAGAACACTTTAATGAACTGTTGAACACAGAGAATGAAAGTAATGCAAGTATAAGTGGCTGGGGAATGGCAGGGAGAAGGAAGGTTGTGAGAAGAGAGGAAGAAATCACCAGGATGGAAGTGGTGGAAGCAATGAAGAAAGTTAAAATGGGGAAAGCCCCAGGAATTGATGGAGTGTGTGGTGAAATGCTGAAGCATGGGGGAGAGATAGTAATAGAATGGATGTGGAAGGTGAGCAGATTGGCTTGGGAGGAGGGTAGAGTCCCGGAGGATTGGAAGTCAGGTATAATTATTCCTCTGTACAAAGGAAAAGGGGAAAAAGCAGTGTGTGGTAATCATAGGGGCATTTGCCTTCTCAGTGTAATAGGAAGAGTATATGGTAGGATACTTATTGACAGGGTTAGGGAAATTCCTGAGGAATTAGTTGGAGAAGAACAAGGAGGTTTTAGGAAGGGAAGAGGTTGTGTAGACCAGATATTCATTCTTAGATCCTTAGTGGAAAAGTTTCTAGAAAAGGGCAAGAAGTTGTATGCAGCCTTCATGGATCTGGAGAAAGCATATGACAGGGTGGATAGACATGGTTTGTGGAAGGCATTAAGAATATATGGAGTGGATGGGAAGTTGTTGAAGGCAGTGAAGAGTATGTATGAGGGTGCTAAGGCTGCAGTGCATGTGGATGGCAAACTGAGTGAAGTGTCATGTCTCCATGGTTGTTCAATCTGTATATGGATGGGGTTATAAAAGAGATACAAGGTCGGGCAGTGGATGTTGGAGCAGCCCTAGTGAGAGAGGGCAGTGTTTGGAAACTCCCTGTACTGTTGTTTGCAGATGATACTGTGTTGTTGAGTGAAGATGAAGGGGAGCTGCAAGGCTTGGTAGATGAGTTTGGGAGAGTGTGTAAGAAACGGAATCTAAAGGTGAATGTGGGGAAGAGTAAAGTGATGGTCTTCGAGAGAAGTGAAGCCAGTGAGTGTACAGTGAGATTGGATGGGAAGGATATGGAGAATGTGAGTGAATTTAAGTACTTGGGCAGTGTGATGAGTAAGGATGGAAGTCTGGAGGGTGAAGTGCTCGAAAGGGTGCAGCAGAGAAGGAAGGATGCTGGTTCATTGAAAGCAGTAATAAGAAACAGGGAGGTGAGCATGGAAGTGAAAAAGTTGTTACATGACAGTATTGTGATACCAACTCTGACATATGGAAGTGAAGCTTGGACCCTGTTAGAAGGACAGAAGTCAAGAGTGACAGCAGTGGAAATGAGCTATTTGAGAGGAGCATGTGGAGCCACATGGAGAGACAGACTAACAAATGAGGAAGTGAAGGAGCGTTGTGGTGTGGTTGAGGATGTGATGGGAAGCGTTAGGAGAAACATGTTAAGGTGGTTTGGGCACGTGGAGAGGATGGAGAGTGAAAGACTGATGAGGAGAGTGTATGTGAGTGAGGTGGAGGGGGCAAGAGGGAGGGAGAGGCCGAGGATGAGATGGAGGGATGGAGTGGAGAGGTATATGAGAGAGGGGGGTGTGTGAGTTGGGAGCGTGGTAGTGAAATGGCAGGGGACAGAGTGACATGGAGACGATTTGTTTGTGGCCACCCCGTTCGGGATCAAGGCATCTGACAATAGATAGATAGATAGTATACATGTTCCATACCTTCTCACTGATGTGTTCAGCCAGAGATAGTCTGTTATTGATAATCACACCGAGGTCCTTCTCTCTTTCTGATATGTGTAGGGTTTTACTTCCTAACATATAATCCCAATCTGGTCTTTTTCAACTTTTACCAAACTTGATTACATGACACTTGTCCACACCGAATTCCATTTGCCATGTATTACTCCATTCATGAAGTTTATTTAATTCTTCTTGTATCTCTTTACGAGACTCTGTGTTAGTAATTATCCTTTGTATTTTTGCATCATCAGCAAACATATTTGGATAGCTTTCATTTCCCGTGTTACTATCTATGTGATTTATACAGTATACACTAAAAACATAACTGGTGCTAGCACTGAGCACTGTGGAACTCCGCTAGTCATTTCCCTTCATGATGAGTAATTTCCCCTTAGTACTGTTCTCATTTCCCTTTTTCTGAGAAAATCTTGCATCCAACTGTAGTTTGCCTCGGATTCCTCCTTATTGATACAGTTTCCATAAAAGTCTTTGGTGCGGTACTCTGTCAAATGCTTTCTTTTATACATAGATACTGTCCACTCACCCTTCTCTTTTCTGTAATGTTTCTGCGACTGTCATAGTAGCTTATAACATTAGCAACATATGATTTTCCTTTTCAGAAATCAAAATGCCTTTCTGTTATCATATTATGTTCTTCTAGATGGTTTACCCAATCTTTTATATCAGCTTTTCCAGTATCTTACTTAAGGGACTTTCACACAGTCGGACGAAGAGTCGCCAAGAGCTCAAACTCCTCGCGGCTTCTTGTCAATTTGGTCAAGAATCCAGCAATCTAGGAGTGCTCCAGGTGTGCGCTTTAAGTAGCTATGCATAGCTTATGCATTGCTACGAGTTTCCGAGGAAGGTGCTATGAGCAGCTAAGAGTCACTACGCATTGCTGAACCAAATGGTCCATAAAGGTCAATAAGTAGCTAAGAGTAGCTAAGACCCCCACCAGAGTAGTTATGAGTGTACTATGACCATCAAGAATTTGATGCGAGTCTGTCAGAAGTGTTGGGCGAAAAAAAAAGAAAAAAAAAGGAGTAAGTCCTCGTATTTCTACGTATTTTACTTTGACTCCTCATTTTTCGCGAAAGAAAAAAAGTTTCCAACATGTCGCAAACTTCGTCATTTTCTCTCAATCTTCGTTGCCGCTCCCAGTTGGCAGCCAACACTCAGCAGACGATGCATACCGATGTTCATTTGTTGGCGGCCATCTTGCGACCACCCTGCACTCTATCAATACAGCAGCAGTACTACAGACCCCTTCACCATTGTGTTTTTTGTGTGGCCGAGAAGCAGAGGATTTTGCAGCTCACTGAGGAGGGGTTGACTGCCCCTGAGATACGTTGCTTGACTGGGGCTCCTGACAGCACCATAAAGACACTCAGAAAAAACAAGGCAACTCTCAAAAAGCAGGTAAGTGCACGTAAAATAACAAAAAAGTAAATGTGTCTGTGTTTTTTTTTCCTTAATCTTTATTTGTGCCACGGTTTTTTACTGTATCAATATCCACCTAATGGAGTTAGTTTTTAGAGTTAACCAACCAAGTGTTAGTTAGAACAATGCAGGGGAAGAATATGCAGTATTGTAATGAAAATTGGTACCGTTAGTTACTGTTATGTTGCATTATACCCCTAAGGAAGAACAAAGAACCTCTCAACAAGCAGGTGAGTGCACATAAAATAACAATAAAGTAAATGTGTGCTTTTTTCCCCCTCATCCTTTATTGTGCCACGGTTTTTTACTGTATCAATATTCTCCTAATGGAGTTAGTTTTTAAAGTTAACCAACGTTAACCAACCAAGTGTTAGTTAGAACAATTCAGGGGAAAAATATACAGTATTGTAATGAAAATCAGTAACGTTGGTTACTGTTATGTTGCATTATACCCCTAAGGAAGAACACGGAACCTCTCAACAAGCAGGTGAGTGCAAGTAAAATAACAATAAAGTAAATGTGTGTTTTTTCCCCCCCCAACCTTTATTTGTGCCACGGTTTTTTACTGTATCAATATTCACCTAATGGAGTTAGTTTTTAAAGTTAACCAACGTTAACCTATCAAGTGTTAGTTAGAACAATTCAGGGGAAGAATATACAGTACTGTATTGTAATGAAAATCGGTAACATTGGTTACTGTTATGTTGCCTTATACTCCTAAGGAAGAACAAGGAACCTCTCAATAAGCAGGTGAGCGCACGTAAAATAACAATAAAGTAAATGTGTGTGTTTTTTTCCCCTCAACCTTTATTTGTGCCACTGTTTTTTACTGTATCAACATTCACCTAATGGAGTTAGCTTTTAGAGTGCGATCAGATGCACAAGCCTAGACACAGCAGAGGTGGATGAAATGGCTGTAAGACACCACTTGACACACTACAACTTAGACTCAGGTGCGGCTGACATAACAGAGGAAGAGATGAACTCTAGTGAAGAGAATGAAAGGCCAGATCACACTGCACAGGAGAAGATCACCACCCAGAAACTGTCCCACAGCCTGTCCACCTTAACCGACATGGCAACAACCTTCGAGATATACACCGGGACTATGCCTGAGGCTACCCAGATCCTATCCACCTTGAATGATCTGAAGTCTCAAGTGATGGCAGTCTACAACAGAAACCTACTGGAGCAGAGACAGGCCAGGATCACACGATTTTTTAATGTGACACAGAATGTGGCTGCTATTATGCAAGACTTAGGCATGACAGGAGAGGAGGATGAAGGAGGAGAAGTGGACAGGGAGGAAGTGGAGTTGCTGGAGCCAGAATTCGTCTTCGAGTGCTTCGGCTTAGGTGATACGGCTTCCCCAGAGAGGCCCATGTCACCTAGTAACTATAGCCCATCCACCCTCAATGCACCATCACCTGCCACTCATGGCAATGTTTACTTTATTTCTGGTAAGGATTATTGGTGTTGCAGCTCTTTATAACAGTTTTAATGTCATTTCATGTACATGTTTATTGTGTTATGCTGTATAAGCGACTAGTAAACACCACATTTAATTTTGGGTAGGGACTGTTTGGTGTTATAGTACTTTGATAGGGTAGGTAGCTGTCCCACTGGAATGTCCATCTATTTTTCCCATTGATTCTTAACTTCACACTTCGATGTTTCACGTTTCGCGACGTTTTGGCAGAACATCAAAACAGCGAAAAACGACGACTTACTGTATATAAAGGATGTGACGCAGGTGGACTGCTCATTCAGCAGCAAGCTTGCATTCAGCATAGATCTATGTATCCTCAAAGACCATGGCCGGAGGCACCCGCAAATTGAAACTACTGAAGCTGCAGGTGGGTTTGGCATGTGAAGCGGTCGACATCAATGTGGAACTATGTAGGCTGTTACTTGAGAAGTCGTGAGAACCCTTTGGAGCAGGTTATGGTTGCTACATCCTATGTACGGCCAGTACAAGAAACTTATTGAAGAGTTGAAATTAGAGGACTCCCATAGCTTCAGGAATTTTATTCGAGTGGATGACATGTTCATGGAACTGCTGGAAAGGGTTGGATCCCGTATCGAGAAGCAGGACACCTGAAGTAAGTCACTGACACCTGAGTTGAGGTTGGCGATAACTCTACGCTACCTGGCGACTGGAGATAGCTACAAAACCCATTCATATGGCATCAGAGTGGCCCACGATACCACCTCATTTATCATTCCCGAGACCTGCGAGGCCATCATTGCAGAGTACCTGAAGGATGTCATGGCCTGCCTCACAACGGTCACTGACTCCCAGCAAACTCGCAGTGACTCCTACCACAGTTTTACCATGCTCTTGGCATATTTGTAGCAACTCATAAGATAACTCTTAGCTATTCTTCGTAACTTATGGATGAAACGAAACGAAACTTGCAGGCACTCCTGTGAAACTCCTACCTACTCTTAGAAGACTCCTTGCTACTCTTACCAACTCATAGCTACTCTTAGTTACTCACAATGATTCTAACCAACTCACAAAAGTTTTCTGATACAAGAATCTGTTGAGAGTAGCTATGAATTGCTAAGAGTCGCTACGAGTAGTCACGAATGCCTTAGGTATGCGCTAGGAGTTAAAAAAAAAAAATTGTGGTGGTTCTCAAAAAATTTTGAACATGTCAAAAACATCAGGAGTGCGCGAGGAGTCCTGAGGCAGTGCCGAGAGTCCATAGGTCTATAGAGGAATTGGCAGGAGTAGGGTGCAGAGTGTCTCAAGAGTAGCAACTTGCAATGATTCTTCATCTGACTCCTAAATGTGTGAAAGCCCCTTTACAACACTGGTTAGTGATACTGGTCGGTAGTTGAGTGGATTTTGTCTATTCCCTTTCTTGAATAGGAGAACAGTGTTTGCTTTCTTCCAATTATCAGGTAGTTTACCCTGACCCAAGGATTCCTTGAATACTGAAGATATTGGTCTACTTAACTCCTTTGCACATTCATGTAGCACCAAATGTGAAATTTCGTCAGGACCATTTGCTTTTCCTTTGTCTAATTTATTTATCTCCTCCAGTATTTCTTTTTGTAATATTGGTATATCTGGTAATACAGTAAGACCTCACTATAACGGACTAATTGAGGCCAAAGCCAGTCCGAAAAATGCGAAATTCCGATAAAAGCGACATCCGGACTTATCTCTGCTAATCCAGACTTTTTCCGATATATCAGACATTAGTCCGGATTGCATCAGTGGTTTTCACCACCATTGCAGTATTGTACTGCGTTATACCTTCACTACATTAATCAAATTTCATAATAATACTGTACTGTGCACTGAAAAACATGTCTTTTACCTGTCTTATTGTGGTGAACATAGCTGAAGTGGTTAGGCAGTCCGGACTGCTTTCTGGCTTTATCGGACTTTTTCCGATATGTAGGAGTTTAGTCCGGTAGCTCCTCGAGTCCGATAAAAGCGAATTCCGGTCTATTGAAGTCCGTTATATCGAGGCTTTACTGTATGTGCAGGCATGCATGTTCCATATCATCCCTCTCAAAATTATTTTCTTCTGTAAAAACTGATTGGAAATTTTTATTTAGTGCTTCACAAATATCTTTCTCTTGTGTAAAGATGATCCCTTCGTCTGTAATGGAGTGTACTCGTATTTTATCTTTTACTTTGGTTTTGCTTTGGATGTAGCTGTAAAATAGCTTCACTACTTTTATTAATGTCTTCCTCAAACTGTCTTTGGGCTTCTCTCCTTATTCTTGTATAATTGTTTCTTGCCTGTTTATAGTTATTATATGCCCTCTCACTATTGTGTGTGTGTGTGTGTGTAATTATCTAGTTTACCAAGTTGTGATAAAGGAAATAAGCTACGCTTGTGGGGTCCTGCCTCCACGTCTCAACAAATCAAACCTTGCTTTAAACTCATTTTAAGTTTTTTGACTGGATGATCTTTTTGTCCAGGTAATTCCACAGATCAATGCATCTATGTGGAAAACTGTATTTCTTGATGTCCTTCAAGCTACTTGTCTTTTTCAATTTCTTTCCATGTCCTCTTGCTGCTCACCCATCCCATACAAACAGATCTTCTCTGTTAATTTTGTCTATTCCCATCACAGCCCTGAACAATACAATCATGTCACCCTCTCTCTTCTTTTCTCTACAGAAGACAGACCCAGTTTTTCTAGTCTTTCCTTGTATGATAGATCTGTCAGGCTAGGGACCATCTTGACTGCTATTCTTTGTATTCTCTCGATCTTGTTTACATCTTTGTTTTTATTTGGAGACCACACTACTGCTGCATATTCCAATCTGGGGCAGATCATAACCACTAACAATTTTTTCATCATTTCCTCATCCATGTAATGAAATGCCACTCTTACATTTGTCAAGAGCTTGTATGTTTCTCTGATAATCTTATTGATGTGTTTTTCAAGTGACAAATTATCCTAGACCAACACTCCCAGGTCCTTCTCTTCTCTCGTTTTTGTGACTGGTTCCTTTCTCATCTAATAATTCCGTGATAGCCTCTTGGTACTTTTACCCATTTCCAGTATTTTGCATTGAATTTCATTTCCCACATCCAGCTCCAATCATAATCCTGTCCAGATCTTCCTGCAGTATTATACAATCCACTGAAGCTTCTACTCCCCTCATGATCTTTGCATCATCTGCAAACAGACTTGAATAACTGTTCAATCCATCCACCATATCGTATACATATATTGTATTTGGAACATTACAGTACAGGCACAAGAACCAAGCCCTGTGGGACTCCACTTGTTACGTCCCCTCGACCCTGACATCCTGTCCTTCATTACTGTCCTCATCTGTCTATCTCTCAGGAAGTCTCTCATTCAATCCAAGAACTTCCCCTTCGATCCTTCTGTGTGTTCCAATTTCCATATTAGTTGCTTATGGAGTACCTCATCAAACGCTTTATCCAGACCTAAATACACACAGTCCACCCAACTCTCTTCTGTAGCATGTCAAGCACCCCCTGGGGGTAGGGGGGTTTCAAGAATTCTCCCCCAGTATCCCTGCTTGTCATAAGAGGCGACTAAAAGGCTTGGTGGTGGGTTAGTGCCCCACCCCATAAAAACAACTAACTAAAAACACGAACAGGAAGCCTCGGACCAGTTGATGACAAAGGAACGGACAAAGGACGAGATAAAGATTGCGACCTGGAATGTGAGGGGTATGAATGATGAGGTGAAAGAGAGAGAGATTGTACAGGTGCTTGAGAGTGCGAAAATGGATATATGTGGAATAAGTGAAACTAAATGGCGAGGTGAGTGTGAGAAAATGGGAATATGGGTGGGGTATATGCGCAGGAGTGGGTGAGAATGAGAGGGCGAAAGAGGGAGTGTGTATTGTTGTGAGCAACAGGTGGAAGGAGAATGTAAGAGAGTATGGATCAGTTGGGTCAAGGATTGTGTGGGTAAGAGTGAAAGTTGGACTACAAATGTGGGCAATTGTGTGCGTGTATGCGCCAACGCAAGATCGTGTAAGTAGAGTGAGAGAAGAGTTTTGGACAAATGTGGAAGCCTGCTTGGAAAAGTTTGAAAGGAATGAGAGAGTGTTTCTGATTGGAGATATGAATGGAAAAGTNTCCAAACAAGATGGAGGAAGAGAAGAAGGGAAAGACAGGAGGAAGTATGTGTTACAAGGAGGGTAGAAAAGTTACAAGAGGATGGAATAAAGGCTGAATATAGAAGGGAAGTGGAGGAGCGATTGGGTAAATATAGATTGGAGCAGATGGGGGACGTGGAGGGTGTGTGCAAGGTATTCACAGAAGAAATCTGTGCAGCATGTGAGGTGGTGTGTGGGGTGAAGAGAAGACGAAAGGGGGTTCAGGGAACAGCATGGTGGACTGAAGAGGTGAGAGAGGCTGTGGCACAAAGGAAGAAAGCATATAATGAATGGATGAGGAACAGGGGCAACGAAGAAGCTGAGAGACGGACGAGAGAGTTATATGTAGTGAGGAGGAGAGAGGTGAAAAGATTAGTAAGAGAGAGTAAGAAGAGAGTGGATGAGGAGTTTGGAAGGAATTTGAGTGCAAAGTGGAGGGAATATAAGAAAATGTTCTGGAAGGAGGTAAAGAGAGCTAGACAGGGTGCCAACGAAATCAGTGGGGGTGTGAAAGATAAAAATGGTAGATTACTAGTGGAGAAGGGAGAAAAAGTAAACAGATGGAGAAAACACTTTAATGAACTGTTGAACATAGAGAATGAAATTAATGCAAGTATAAGTGGCTGGGGAATGGCAGGGAGAAGGAGGGTTGTGAGAAGAGAGGAAGAAATCACCAGGATGGAAGTGGTGGAAGCAATGAAGAAAGTTAAAATGGGGAAAGCCCCAGGAATTGATGGAATGTGTGGTGAAATGCTGAAGCATGAGGGAGAGATAGTAATAGAATGGATGTGGAAGGTGTGCAGATTGGCTTGGGAGGAGGGTAGAGTCCCGGAGGATTGGAAGTCAGGTATAATTATTCCTCTGTACAGAGGAAAAGGGGAAAAAGCAGTGTGTGGTAATCATAGGGGCATTTGCCTTCTCAGTGTAATAGGAAAAGTATATGGTAGGATACTTATTGACAGAGTTAGGGAAATTACTGAGGAATTAGTTGGAGAAGAACAAGGAGGTTTTAGGAAGGGAAGAGGTTGTGTAGACCAGATATTCATTCTTAGATCCTTAGTGGAAAAGTTTCTAGAGAAGGGCAAGAAGTTGTATGCAGCCTTCATGGATCTGGAGAAAGCATATGACAGGGTGGACAGACAAGGTTTGTGGAAGGTATTAAGAATATATGGAGTGGATGGGAAGTTGTTGAAGGCAGTGAAGAGTATGTATGAGGGTGCTAAGGCTGCAGTGCATGTGGATGGCAAACTGAGTGAATCTTTCCATTTGAAGGTTGGATTGAAACAAGGATGTGTCATGTCTCCATGGCTGTTAATTCTGTATATGGATGGGGTTATAAAAGAGATACAAGGTCGGGCAGTGGATGTTGGAGTGGCCCTAGTGAGAGAGGGCAGTGTTTGGAAACTCCCTGTACTGTTGTTTGCAGATGATACTGTGTTGTTGAGTGAAGACGAAGGGGAGCTGCAAGGCTTGGTAGATGAGTTTGGGAGAGTATGTAAGAAACGGAATCTAAAGGTGAATGTGGGGAAGAGTAAAGTGATGGTCTTCGAGAGAGGTGAAGCCAGTGAGTGTACAGTGAGACTGGATGGGAAGGATATGGAGAATGTGAGTGAATTTAAGTACTTGGGCAGTGTGATGAGTAAGGATGGTAGTCTGGAGGGTGAAGTGCTCGAAAGGGTACAGCAGGGAAGGAAGGTTGCTGGTTCCTTGAAAGCAGTGATAAGAAACAGGGAAGTGAGCATGGAAGTGAAAAAGTTGTTACATGACAGTATTGTGATACCAACTCTGGCATATGGAAGTGAAGCTTGGACCCTGTTGGAAGGACAGATGTCAAGAGTGAGAGCAGTGGAAATGAGTTATTTGAGAGGAGCATGTGGAGTCACATGGAGAGACAGATTAACAAATGAGGAAGTGAAGGAGCATTGTGGTGTGGTTGAGGACGTGATGGGAAGCGTTAGGAGAAACACGTTAAGGTGGTTTGGGCATGTGGAGAGGATGGAGAGTGAAAGATTGACGAGGAGAGTGTATGTGTGTGAGGTGGAGGGGGCGAGAGGGAGGGGGAGGCCAAGGATGAGATGGAGGGATGGAGTGGAGAGGTATATGAGAGAGGGGGGTGTGAGTTGGGAGCGTGGTAGTGAAATGGCAGGGGACAGAGTGACATGGAGGCGATTTGTTTGTGGCTACCCCGTTCGGGATTGAGGCGTCTGGCAATAGATAGATAGATACATAGACAACCTCCCAGTTCTGAATCCAAACTGACTCTGCCAAAATGTCCATCCCCTCCAGATATTCTATCCATCTGTCTTTCAAGATTCTCTCACACAATTCTGCAACCATGCTGGTCAGGAACACTGGTCTATAATTCAGGGGCTCTTCCTTATTCCCTCCTCTGTAAATTGGTACCAAATTGGCCCTCTTCCATTCCCAAGGCACTTTCCCTTGACTCTGTGTTTAGAAGCAGGATTTGCTGGATAGGAGGTACTGGAAGGTTCTCAGTATTTCTTGTATTTTTCAGTTACGTGTCAGAGTTGCCAGTTAGTTTGCTATTTGTGAGCGGAGGTATTTTGTAAAGTTATGCATTAAATTTTTGTGCTCTTTTTCTCTACAATGTTTTTTTTATGAGACTGTTTGTTAAATTATGTAATTTTATTTCAGTTGGTTTGCTAAATAATTTACAGTGTTATGCTGTGTAAGGAAACTCTGGATGTTTTGGATGCCTCCGAGTTGGTAACTATTGCCCCTTTGAGAGTGTACTAAAATTCTGGAGAAGTAGGGAAGGCTATTTAAGGAGGTGGAAGAGCCTTAGGCAGTCAGTTTTATTTCAGTTCTGTTTGAGTTTAGTTCAGTGTCAGATCGGTGTCAGTGCAGATTATATAGCTCTGGTACTTGTGAAAACAATGAAGTTGACAAGCATTTTCTGTTTCCTCCTACTTTCTCTATACTGTACTCATTTCAAAGCCAAAGGTGGCTGTTGTGTATATGTAAGCAACGACTTATCTTGCTCTCGTATTCCTGAACTTGATTCTTCTGAATTCTCTACTCTCTGGCTTCAGCTTTCCTGTCATTCTCTGACTAAATATATCTGTGTTGTTTACTTATCTCCTAATTCTACTGACTATGAAAAATTCTTCAACTATCTTACTTCTATGATGGAACACATTCTATCCATTTCTCCTTTCTTGGAAATCTCCATTCTAGGAGATTTCAGTGTTCACCACCACCTTTGGCTCTCCTCTCCTTCCACTGATCCACCTTTTCTATCCTTAATGACCTAGAGCAGCTTGTACAGCACCCTACCCGTATCCCTGACTGCCTTCGAGAAAGCTCCAACATACTTGACCTCTTCCTTACAACTAATCCTTCTGCTTACGCTGTAAATCTTTCCTCTCTGCTGGGCTCCTCCGGTCGTAACCTTATTACCCTGACCTGTCCTATTGCTCCAGTACGGCCTGTGGACCCCTCAAAGAAACGTCGACTGTGGTAAAATGGAGCCGTGGATTGGGAGGCTCTCAAGCAGTACTTCATTGATTCTCTATGGAATGATTATTGCTTCCATGGCCGGGAGCCATCTGTGCGTGCTTTTCGCATTATGAAGGTTACTCTCTCAGGCATGGAAACATACATTCCCTTCTCATACCCTTTGACTAATGCAAGAAAGCCTTGGTTTAATCACGCTTGTTCTAATGCTGTCTGCAACAAGGAGAGGGCCTATAAAAGGTACCTGAGCCAACCCACCCGAATCACATCCTGTTTATGTTTCTGCCCGGAATCATGCCAAGTCTGTTCTTCGCTCTGCTAAAAATAATTTCATCCATACTAAATGCTCTCAACTCTCCAACTCGAATTCTTCCCGCTCCTTCTGACACCTTGCCAAAAACCTTTCTAACAACTTTACCTCATCATCCTTCCCTCCTCTTTTCTATGCTGATGGCTCTGTAGCTATTTCTTCTACTGATAAAGCAGATCTCTTCGCTCAGACTTTCTCCTCCAATTCCACCTTAGACGATTCCGGTGCTGTTCCTCCATCACTTACCCCCCTCTGACCTCCTCATGGCTGATATTAAAATTTCGTCAGCTGATGTATTTTCTGCCATCACTGGCCTCAAAACTAACAAGGCATATGGGCCTGATGGAGTCCCTCCTGTTGTCCTCAAGAACTGTGATTCTGTGCTTACACCCTACCTAGGTAAACTCTTTTGACTTTGTCTTTCAACTTGTACCTTTCCTTCTTGCTGGAAGTTTGCTCTCATTCAGCCAGTCCCAAAGAAGGGTGACCATTTCCAACCCTCTAACTATCATCCAACTGCTTTAACATCCTGTGTCTCAAAAGCTTTCATGTCAATTCTTAACAGAAAAATATTAAAGCATCATTCCTATCACAACCTTCTTTCTAATCATCAGTATGGGTTCCAACAGTGACGCTCCACTGGTGATCTTTTCACCTACCTTTCAGACTCATGGTCGTCCTCCTTTCAGGACTCTGGCAAAAGTTTTGCCATTGCACTTGATATCTCAAAGGCTTTTGATCAAGTCTGGCATAAATCTTTAATTTCTAAACTACCCTCTTACAGTTTCTATCCTTCTATCTGTGCCTTCATCTATAGCTTCCTTTCCAGTAATTCTGTAGCTGCTGTTGTAGACGGCCATTGTTCTTCTCCTAGATCTATCAAAAGTGGTGTTCCTCAGGGTTCTGTCCTATCACCAACTCTCTTCCTTTTATTCATCAATGACGTTCTAAGCTGTACATCTAACCTTATCCACTCACACACTGATCTGATTCCACACTTCACCTTTCCATTCGGTTCTTGCAACGTCCATCTCAGCAGTTGCTCCAACAAACAAGGGATGAAGCTATGGTACACCTAATGTCTGACTTGGCTTGTATCTCTGACTGTGGTAAAAACAATCTTGTTGTTTTTAATACATCAAAAACTCAGTTAATATGCCTATCAATCTGACAATCTTCCACAGGGGTACCCACTAATGTTTCATGATATTTAGGTCAATCCTGCATCATCCATGAACATGCTTGGGGTTGCATTCACTTGGGGCTTATCTTGGAAAGATCATATTACATCTCTTGTAAAATCTGCTTCCAAGAGATTAGGTGTGCTAAGCCAACTCCGTACCTTCTTTACCCCTGCACAGTTGTTGACTTTATACACGGGTTTTATTCGCCCCTGTGTAGAGTACAACTCTCATGTGTGGGGAGGCTTCCCACATACAGCTCTTCTCAATAGGGTGGAGTCAAAGGCTTTTTGTCTCATTAACTCTCCTCCTCTTACTGGCTCCCTTCAACCTCTGTCTCTTCGCCACACTGTTGCATCTTTATCTCTTTTCTATTGCTACTTCAATAGTTACTGCTCTTCCAAACTGTCTGCTTGCATCCCTCCACCTCTACGACAGGTGGGTGACACCCGTCTAGCAACAAACTCTCATCCCTTTTCTGTCCAACTCTCTAATGCAAGAGTTAACCGTTACTCCCAGTCCTTCAACTATGGAACACGTCAACCCTGGAACTGCCTCCCTCTGTCTGTATTTCCTACTTCCTGTGATTTCCAGTCTTTCAAACGAAGTGTGTCCAGGCATCTTGAAATAATGGATCTTGAATTTGAGTCTCTTTTGTATTGTTTTTATTTTTTACTTGGAAGGAATGGTTTGCAGGCTCCTGGCCTTTGGCTCCGTCTCTCTTGCATTAAAATATAAAAAAAAAGTGCAATTACTATACAATAGTTGGGAATAAAGCCAGCAAACTTAAGAAGCCAGTGTCTATCTACCACGTCTGAGCCGATCTTGTTGTTGTACACCGAAAGGCTGACCATAAGAAGAACAACTCACTGGGCAATGTCCATCCTATACTGTACAACTGCTGTTGGAGCCTGTGGTAGTGTGGGGTGGGGACATAACATCTGCATTCCTTCAGTACACAATTAAAGGATCCATCTGGTCCTGGGGCCTTCCTTACATCCTGAGTTTCCAGTAATTTACACATTTCCTGCACTTCCACTTCAATATCTTTTAGCATTACATTTCTAGTCACTCCCTCCCCCTCCACAAAATCACTTTCTTTAGTGAAAACTGACAGGAAACATTTGTTCATTATTTCAGTTTGCATTGCCCCATCTTTATAGACCTCTCCTTCTACTCTTAGTTTATTGATTCCTTCTGTTTCGATTTGCCATTGACAAACTTCCTTACATTTGTCAATTATACCTGTTTCAAAGTTCCTTTCTTCCTCTCTATGTATTCTTGTGTATTTATTTCTAGTTTTTATATTCTTCCTTAGTTCTACTATTACCTCTATTTCTCCATTTGTTCCATGTCATATCTCTTTCTTGTTTTGCTATCACATACCTTCTGTTAAACCAATCCTTTTTCCTATTCTCTTTTCCACTTACTCTTGGCACACATTTATCCACACCCAAGTTACAGAGGTCTAGCAAGATCTCCCACTTCCTCTGCATATCTCGTCTCTCTGAATTTTCTCCAATCAACGTCCTCGAAAAATTTCCTCAATCCTGTAAAGTCTGGTTTCCCAAAGTTGTATCTTCCCTGCCTATAAAGCTCATCTCTTGGCACCATGTTCCCTTTCATCATTTGGATCTCAGTTACTACATGATCACTTTTTCCTCTGGGACACAGATATTTCAGAGATTCAATTATGTCAGGTTCTTTTGTTAGCAATAAATCTAGTCTTGGTGGTGTGTCATCTTCTCTAAATCTTGTCTCTTCTTTGACCCACTGGGTCATTACATTATTCATGCTATATTTAACAATATACTGCCCCACGAATCTTCACTCCTCCTGAGTCCCACTCCTTCCAGTTCACCTCTTTACAATTAAAATCACCCACCAGAATTATGTTGCTGCTTTTCTCAATCACTTTCTGTAGGTATCTAACCATGTCAGCAACATCTGGTATTCATCCTCATTCCATGCCCTTGTCTTAAGAGGAACAGACACTAATGCGATGTCTTTCTTGCCATTCCCTATAGTTTCTAATTTCATATTCACTTCAGCCCTACACACTTCCAGTTCCACATTATCCACATTTATGCTGTTCTTCACTGCTAGAATTATGTTGCTGCTTTTCTCAGTCACTTTCTGTAGGTATCTAACCATGTCAGCAACATCTCCTGGTATTCATCCTCATTCCATGCCCTTGTCTTAAGAGGAACAGACACTAATGCGATGTCTCTCTTGCCATTCCCTATAGTTCCTAATTTCATATTCACTTCAGCCCTACACTCTTCCAGTTCCACATTATCCACATTTATGCTGTTCTTCACTGCTATCATCACTACTCCTCCCATTTTCCATTTTTGTCTCTTCTCCATAGTTTGTATTTACCATCTCTCACTTGGATATCAACATCCTCTCTTGACTTGGTCTCTACAGAGCATATAATATCTGGCTCATTTACCCTGCCGAGATTAAACCATCTACATTAGTGTATGCCACTTTCAAACTTTTTTTCATTGTTTTTATTCCCTCCTCTTTCCCTTGGTGCCACTTCCTCAATTTCTGATCCAAAACTCTCCAACAGAACACTGTCTTCTCTTCCTCCATTCTCTGTTCATTTTGTTTTTTGGCTTCCTTTACTATAGTCCTTCCAGTTCATGGTGAGCGTTTGGGCGTTGGCTTTTCCGGGGGTTCCCCCACGTGCGATGCTGCCAAACCTGTCAATTCCCTATGGGATCAATTATCAGATTCTTTCTTTCTCTCTCTCTGCATAATAAAAAGAACGTTATATTTTTGGTGTAGATTTATTTATATAATAAGCCTATACAGTGTGATGAATTATTCGAATTGGAGAAGCCTTTCTGTCTGTCTGTCTCTCTCTCTCCGCATAATAAAAGGAACGTTACAAGTATGGTGTAGATTTATTTATATAATAAGGTTATATAGTGTGATGAATTATTCGAATTGGAGAAGCCTCTCTGTCTGTCAGTCAGTCTATCTGTCTGTCTGTCTCTCTGCATAATAAAAGGAATACTATACATTTTTTGTTGATAAACCTATACTGTACTGTATGATGATATTCGAATTTGAGAAGCCCCCCCTCCCCTCTCTCTCTCTCTTAGCATGGTTGTCCCTGACCGTGTCAACTGTCCCCAAGCTCAGAGAAAAGCAATGTCGGACAGCAACGCTGCCAAGTATTGTTGTATTTATACAGAATCACTGTTATTATAAAAAGAAAGATACATTCATAACACTATATAGCCTTATTAAAGTAGTAAATATATACCAATCAATTCAAAAGCAGTAAATAAATGACATAATTATAAGACAGAGTGATGCGTGATGGGCGAGATTTGGCAGAGTCGCACATTGGGGAACCCCCAGAAAAGCCAATGCCCAAATGCTCACCATACATTGGAAGGACTATAGCTCCTTTATTTTAGCTCTTTCCTCCTCACTTGCATCTCTCCTCATCCAGATATTCTTGAACTCCTCCTTGTCTGATAGTTTCCATGTCCTGTTTATGATTTCATTTACCACATGTGTGTGCATGTGTGTGTGTGTGTGTGCATGCATATGTATATGTATGTGTGTGTGTGTGTATGTGTGTGTGTATGTATATATGTGTATGTATGTATGTGTTTACCTAATTGTATTTACCTAATTGTGATATACAGGAAATGAGCTACGCTCGTGGGGTCCCGTCTCTGTTTCTCAGTAAGTCAAGTTTTGCCTTAAACTCATTTAAGTTTTTAGACTGGACGATCTCTTTGTCCAGGCTATTCCACAGGTCTATACATCTATACGGAAAACTATATTTCTTGATGTCCTTCGAGCAGCTTGGCTTCTTTAGTTTCATTCCATGTCCTCTTGTTGCTCTCTCATCCCACACAAACAGATTTTCTCTGTCAATTTTATCTACTCCTATCATGGTCCTGAACACTGCAATCATGTCACCCCTCTCTCTCCTTTCCTCTAAGGAGGGCAAATCCAGCCTTTCCAGCCTCTCTCTGTATGGCAAATCTGCCAGACTAGGGACCATCTTGGTTGCTGTTCTTTGTATTCTCTCAATCTTGGTTATATCTTTCTTTTTGTGTGGGGACCACACTACTGCTGNACATTTTTAAACCCCTCTTTCTCTGACAATTTCCACGTTCTACTTATGATTTCATTCACTATTACTTGGGACTTAAACTTTACTTTCATGGGCCTTGCCCCACCATCCTCGTACTTTCCTAACCTAAACACTTCTTCAATCTCTTCTTGGGCTTCATTGTTTCCTTCCATAACCAGTGATATTATTTCTTTAGCCTTGCTCAGTTCCTCTCTTTCTCTTTCAGATCTCACTGTCATTCGTTTTTCTTTTATTCCTGAAATTATCACACATTTTTTCTTGTCTGCTACATCCCTAACCAAAGATTCTCTACTTCTTAGTACTCTAACCACTTCCTTTTCCACTTTTTCCTTACTTTGTTGCTCTATGATTTCCTTCAAATTTACATTTCCTTCCTCTTGTATTTTCTTCCACCCCTTATGTTGCTCCTTGATTTCCTGAATATGCTCATCTTGCCTCCTCGATTTTGATTCGTATTCATCTAGTTTACTTTTTATTCTGTCCCTTTCTTCTTCCAAACTCTTATTCTCCCTCTTCAGCTGTTTTATTTCATTTGATGCGGATTCATTATTCGCCTTTAATTCTGTAACTTCTTTTTCTTGTTCCTCACTACGTGTGCTAACCTTTTCCAGTCTATTCTGTAGGACTTTGATCTCTCTCTCTTGCTCTATGGTCCGTTCCTGCAGCTGCTTAATTACTTCCCATACCTTTTTTAACTCCTGGACATTCCTCTCCGCCGTTTTCTCTACTCCTGCTACTCTTGTTTGTTGCAGCTTACCACTTCCTTTGCCTACATTTAGCTCGGAGAAGCCCGCAAATTCCCCCTCGCCAGTTGTAAACAATCCTCCGTCTCTCTTCGCCATGATGCAACCATATGGAAACTTTCTTTTTCACTTTGTCTCGTATTTTTCGGGCCGAAACTTGTGTTTTTTTAAACTAATATCCGACGGGACCACCACTCACGCATTCAACCACATAATCACAATAGGCTATCTCCTTTTCGCTGCTAGTTCTGCGATTATTTCCCCTCGATCCAGGAGCAGCTCCGTCTCTCTCCCTCTACGACCCGTGTGTATGTGTGTGTGTGTGCATTCATCTGTGCATGTGTATTTCCTACAATTGAAACTGGTACAAGAATTTCAATGAAATGTGGCACACTGGTTGGAACTGGGGTCACAGATGGGCTCATTAAAATTTCACATTGACTGAAATTTTCTAAAGGTGTGTTTCAGACCCTGATATGTGTCCCCATACATATTTCTCTGTTATATTAAAAAAAAAATATGATGGAATATTTCTGTGAAATTCCATGCATTTATGTAGAATCAAGTTCCTGTACCAATGCATAAATCGTTGGTTTTGATCAAAACGAAGCATGGTTAAAAAATGGCTATCATTTGGGCAAGTGCCGAATGGCCTGATGGGGCCGACAAGGGCTTGTGTCACTCTATAAAGTAATCGCTGGCCAAGGGATTCTAGAATTTACAGAAAGTCTGAATGAAGACATCTGATCAGAAACCATGGGAGTAGTTTCACTGGATAGTTTTTTAGTATAATGACATCATCTGCACCTACTTCCTCAGAAATCTATTTATAAGTTGTTCCTCACGCACCACAGTTACCTGTGTTATGCTTGTAAGAAGGCTTCATCTAAGAATGAGGGTAGGAAAAAAGTACAGTACAGTAATCAGAAACTGGGTAAAATTCATGAAACAGCAAAAACTGAAAGAACCACAGGAAAGGTGATAGAGTACTGTATCATCTGCAAGGTCTCAGGGCTTCTGAAGCTAAAGGTACAACCAAGGGAGTACACTTCAAAAGCACTTACTATTATGAAACTTTGGGGAAGGTTCCATATGAAGCTTTTTAAGCACTGTGGAGTTTTTATTCACTGGCTGGTACATTTTTTTCTCTAACCTGACAAAGTCCCCTTACCTCTTTCAGAAAAGTCAGAAGATTGCAAACCATAGTCAAGCTGAAAGATCAATCTGACTAGTAACCAGGAGAAACTTATTCCCACCTCATAACAAACACTCATCAGATTTCATGCAACCATGACAAATTATTCAAGCTGTGGATGTGGTCTATTCCCATCAGTAAAACCAAAATGACTACTGTACAGTCATTGCTCTGAGAGTTTCTCCACTCTCAATGTACTAGGCAGCAGCCGTGAGGGAATTAAGCTGGGTAACCTTTCTCTCAGTACCAAATGTTACAGTATGGAAGGGGTAAAATTAATATTATCTACCTTCCAAGATGAGGAGGTGATCCTCTTAAGTGGGTGGAAGACAGGTGGATGGTATGAGAGGATGAAATCAGCACCTCGATGTTCTGCTTCTTCAACCACTTCTTCAATTAGATCATTGGTAAGCAGCATCTTATGTACTGCTCTGGTTGACAAGGTCATCATGAAAAAAGAAATCATTATAAGTCATCTAATGTTTCATGAAATTATTATTATTATTATTTTTTTTATGCAAGGAAGAAGAAATCAAAGGCCAGGAGCCTGCAAACTGGTCCCTCTACGAAAAAACAAAAACAAGATAACAGAGAGCCAAATTCAAGATCCGTTCATTTTGAGATGCCTGGACACAATGCGTTTGAAAGACTGGAAATCACAGGCAGTAAGAAATATGGAGAGAGGAAGACAGTTCTAGAGTTGACCTGTTGCATACATGATGGACTGGGGGTAACAGTTAACTCTTGCACTATAGAGCTGGACAGAAAAGGGATGAGAGCTTGTTGCCAGACAGGTGCTATGTGCCTGCCATAATGGTGGAGGGTTGCAAGCAGACAGTTCAGCAGAGCAGAGACCACTGATGTAGTGATGGAGAAAAAGATGCAACAGTGCAGAGAAGAGACAGAAGTTGAAGGGAGCCAGTAAGAGGAGGACAGTTAAAGAGATGAAAAGCCTTTGACTCCACCTTGTTGAGAGGAGCTGTATGTGGGGAGCCTCCCCACACATGAGAGTTGTACTCCACACAGGGGCAAATAAAACCCATGTATAAAGTCAACAACTGTGCAGGGGTAAAGAAGGCACAGAGTCAGCTTAGCACACCTCTTCTCTTGCAAGCAGATTTTACAAGAGAGGTAATATGTTCTCTCCAAGATAAATCCCGAAAGAATGAAACCCCAAGTATGCTCATAAGTGATGTGGGACTGAGGTGGATATTGTTAAAAATTAGAGTATACTCCTGAGTATACTCCTGAGTTTTGATGCATTAAAAAAAATTAGATTACATTTACCCCAATCAGAGATATGAGCCAAGTCTGACATTAGGTGTGTGTCACAGCCTCATCCCTTGTTTATTGAAGCAACCAGAGATGGACACTGAGGGAAGTGAATGGAAAGGTGAAGGGTGGAGTCATCAGTGCCTGGGTAGATAGGGTTAAATGTACAGCTTAGATGGTTATTGATGAAGAAATGAGAGTTGGTAATAGTACAGAGCCCTGAGGAACACCACTACTGATAGCTCTAGGAGGAGTATGGTGGCTATCTACAGCAGTAGCTATAGAATGAACAGAAAGGAAGCAAGAGATGAAGGCACAGACAGAAGGACAGAAACTGTAAGAGGGCAGTTTGGAAATTAATGATTTATGTCAGACTTGATCGAATGTCTTTGTGATGTCAAGTGCAATGGCAAAAGCTTTCACCAAAGTCCCGAAAGGAAGATGACCAGGAGTCTGTAAAGTATCTGAGATCACCAGTGGATCATCCCTGGTGGAACCCATACGCACGATCAGAAAGAAGGTTGTGATAGGAAAGATGCTTTAAATTTTTCTTTGCAAGGATATACTTAAAAACTTTTGAAACACAGGATGTTAAGGCAATTGGGCAATAGTTAGAGGGCTAGGAATGGTCATCTTTCTTTCGGAGAGGCTGAATGAGAGCAAATTTCCAGCAAGAATGAAAGGTACATGTTGATAGTAAAAGACAAAAGAGTTTACCGAGGCAGGGTCTAAGCACAAAAGCACAATTCTTAAGGACAGCAGGAGGGACCCCATGGCCCATATGCCTTGATAGTATTGATGCCAGTGATGGCAGAAAATACATGCCAGCCATGAGGAAGTCAGAGGGGGAAAGTTATGGAGGAACAGCATTGGAATCGTTCAAGGAGGAAATGGAGGAGAAAGTCTGAGTGAAGAGTTCTGCTTCATCGGTGGATGAAATAGCTTCAGAGCCATCAGAGTGGAAAACAGGATGAAAGGATGATGAGGTAAAGTTGTTAGAAAGGTTTATGGCAAGGTGCCAGAAGGAGGAAGAAGAATTTGAGTTGGAGTGTTAAGAGCATTTAGTACAGATGAAATTATTTTTAGCAGGGCGAAGAACAAACTTGGCACGATTCTGGGCAGGAACATAAAAGGGATGAGATTCAGGGGTTGGCTGGGTCTAGTACCTTTTGTAGGCATTCTACCTGTTGTGGACAGCATTAGAACAAGCGTGATTAAACCAAGATTTTTATAGTATTAGACACAAGATATAAGAAAGGAATGTATGCTTCCATGCACGAGAGAATAACCTCCATAATGCACAAGGCACACTCAGATGATTCTTGGTCATGGAAGCAACAATAATTCCAGGAAAAATCAAAGAAATACTGCCTGAGGGCCTCCCAATCAACAGCTCCAAAGTGCCATAACCAATGCTTCTTGGGAGGGTCCATAGGTCTTGCTGGACTGATAGGACAAGTCAGGGTGATATGGTTGTGATCTGAGTAGCCCAACAGAGAAGAATGATTAACACCGTAAGCAGAAGGATTAGTTGTAAGGAAGAGATTAAGTATGTTGTAACTCGCTCCAAGATGGTCAGGGATACAGGTAAGGTGCTGTACAAGCTGTTCTAGGTCATTCAGGATAGAAAAGATGTAGGCTTGTTGAACAGGTGGATCAGTGAAAGGAGGAGAGGGGAGTCAAAGGTGGTGGTGAATACTGAAATCTCCTAGAATGGAGATATCAGAGAAAGGAAAACTTGATATGATGTGTTCCATCTTAGAAGTAAGATAATCAAAGAATCTTTCAAAGTAGAATTAGGGTATAAGTAAACAGCACAGATAAATTTAGTCAGAGAATGACAGGAAAGCTGAGGCCAGAGAGTAGAGAATTCAGAAGATTCAAGTTCAGGAACACGGTAGCATATGTTGTTGTGTACATATACAGTACATATCAGCCACCTTTGGCTTTGAAATGAGTATGAAGAAAGTACGAGGATACAGAGATGGGATTGCTATCAGTCATCTCAGACAGCTGAGCCTCAGTTAGGAAGAGAAGGTGAGGTTTAGAGGAAGAGAGGTGGTGCTCAACAGAAAGAAAGTTAGAGGAAAGGCTGCAAACGTTGCAGAAATGAAGAAGTGTCAGACATTGGTTCCAGGCACCTTGTTTGGTCATCACTGGGAGAGGGGCAGATGGTGTGGGCTTTGATGCCCCCCACCCCCTCCATGAGGAGTCTGAGACTTGTTGAACTGCTGCCATATTTGTTTAAATTTTGAATAGGAAGTGTGGTGTGCAATGTGCATGTAGTTTGGTGCATTGGAGAGCATGTTGGGCTACTCTCTGTATTACTGAAGCACTGAAAAAGTTCAACAAAAGGGGGATGATCATAAGCTAGTCTAGATGGCTAATGAAATGGGCGCTCCAGCTCTCCCTGTCATCAGCTTTCCATCCACCTTAGGAGTACCACCCTGCTCGACTGGTGCTACAGTCTACTCCCTATAGTTTACAGTATTATGTGCACAGAACTGCAGTAAAAGTACCATGTACTATACAACTCATCAAGCAATTATAAAGTTTCTTTTTAACACCTTCCCTCAGTTGTTGCAGTTGTTGTAACCCATGGCTCCGGATATGAATCTGATGGACTGCAATAATACTGTACTTTCTGCTAGGTGCCCACAGGGACGCTTTGTTTAGGATATAACAAATATTTGTCTGTTGTGAGAGTGAGGTGAATGATGTGATTATGTGCATTGTGGTGTGAAATGCTGCACTGTAGTGGGGACAGAGTGGACTGTTTGTGAGCTGCATGGTTGTGTTGTCTATGTATAGCATAGTACTGGATGAAGATGTTTTTACAAAACTGTGCATTGTTTGTTTTTTGTTTCTTTCTGATGGTGGTTGGTGCAGTATATAAATGTATGGATCCTTAGCTGAAGTGGTGTTTGTTTTGGATTATTTTTTATTTTTTTTGCTTTGTTTCTTGGTGAAAGTGATCTGTACATTACATTTATGGTATTTTTATGAAGAAAAAAAATAAACGGCCAATCTCTGCTTTATTCCTCTGCAGAGGACTTCGGCTAAGCTACTGTGGTCTGCTGCATTTAATCAAACCCGCATCACTCAAACAATACATATATATATACAGTATACAGTAATCCCTCCAATATCCGTTGTAATAGAGCCAAAGGCATGTCCGAATATTGGCTTTGTCCGGATATTGGTCCTGAAGCTCCAGCACTGGTTTTTCATGACCCTAACCTAACCTAACCTAAATCAGAAAACTACCTTCCTACCTCCCTAGTGGACATGTATAGCACTTATTTAGGTCCCTTTTCACATAAATAATGCACACATAGCATAAATTTATTGAATTTAAACCAAAAAATTATGATTTAGAGGTGAGTGAGTCATAGGAGCTCAGAACTTGCCAGCATAGTATAAGTAAGTATCGGACATGGAAATCATCTTTTCTCACATTTTATGCACTAAATTATTGGATACAAAGCATCAAATACAGTAAATGATGTTAACTGCTACCAGAAAAAGGGTTAGGTTAGGTTAGGTTATGACCAGACATGATATTCACTGCTTCCACCTTTTTCCTAGCTAGTGCACTTAATAACCATGCATGAAAGAATTAAATTTAAAGCAGGAAATTATGATTAACACAATGTTAGGTTAGGTTAGGTTAGGACCGGAAATGAAATTCACTGCTTCAACCTTTTTTCTACCCCTGGGGGTAGGGGGGTTTTCAAGAATTCTCCCCCAGTATCCCTGCTTGTCGTAAGAGGCGACTAAAAGGGTTGGTGGTGGGTTAGTGCCCCACCCCGTAAAAACAACTAACTAAAAATACAAACAGGAAGCCTCGGACCAGGACTGACCAAAAGTTGACGACTAAGGAATGGACAAAGGACGAGATAAAGATTGCGACCTGGAATGTAAGGGGTATGAATGATGAGGTGAAAGAGAGAGAGATTGTACAGGTGCTTGAGAGTGCGAAAGTGGATATATGTGGAATAACTGAAACTAAATGGCGAGGTGAGAGTGTGAGAGAATGGGAATATGGATGGGGTATATGCGCGGGAGTGGGTGAGAATGAGAGGGCGAAAGAGGGAGTGTGTATTGTTGTGAGCAACAGGTGGAAGGAGAATGTAAGAGAGTATGGATCAGTTGGGTCAAGGATTGTGTGGGTAAGAGTGAAAGTTGGACTACAAATGTGGGCAATTGTGTGCGTGTATGCACCAACGCAAGATCGTGTAAGTAGAGTGAGAGAAGAGTTTTGGACAAATGTGGAAGCCTGCTTGGAAAAGTTTGAAAGGAATGAGAGAGTGTTCCTGATTGGAGATATGAATGGAAAAGTAGGCAATGAGAAGGTGGATGGAGTGGTTGGTGAGTGGGGTGTGCCTGCAGAGATGGATGAGAATGGCAGTGCTTTAGTGGACATTTGTGCTGGGAGGGGGTTGGTGATAGCCAATACCCTCTTCAGGCACAAAATGATCCATAGGTATACATGGCGAGTGGTGAGAAGAGAGGACGGGGGAATGAATGAACAGAAGGCAGTGATTGACTATGTGTGTGTGGATGAAAGGATGAGAAGATGTATAATGGACGCAAGAGTATATAGAGGTTGGGGGAGTGGACTTTCTGACCACCACTTGGTGGTGGCCAGAATCAGAATCCAAACAAGATGGAGGAAGAGAAGAAGGGAAAGACAGGAGGAAGTATTTGTTACAAGGAGGGTAGAAAAGTTACAAGAGGATGGAATAAAGGCCGAATATAGAAGGGAAGTGGAGGAACGATTGGGTAAATATAGATTGGAGCAGATGGGGGATGTGGAGGGTGTGTGCAAGGTATTCACAGAAGAAATCTGTGCAGCATGTGAGGTGGTGTGTGGGGTGAAGAGGAGACGAAAGGGGGTTCAGGGAACAGCATGGTGGACCGAAGAGGTGAGAGAGGCTGTGGCACAAAAGAAGAAAGCATATAATGAGTGGATGAGAAACAGGGGCAACGAAGAAGCTGAGAGACGGACGAGAGAGTTATATGTAGTGAGGAGGGGAGAGGTGAAAAGATTAGTAAGAGAGAGTAAGAAGAGAGTGGATGAGGAATTTGGAAGGAATTTGAGTGCAAAGTGGAGGGAATGTAAGAAAATGTTCTGGAAGGAGGTAAAGAGAGCTAGACAGGGTGCCAACGAAGGCAGTGGGGGTGTGAAAGATAAAAATGGTAGATTACTAGTGGAGAAGGGAGAAAAACTAAACAGATGGAGAGAACACTTCAATGAACTGTTGAACATAGAGAATGAAAGTAATGCAAGTATAAGTGGCTGGGGAATGGCAGGGAGAAGGAGGGTTGTGAGAAGAGAGGAAGAAATCACCAGGATGGAAGTGGTGGAAGCAATGAAGAAAGTTAAAATGGGGAAAGCCCCAGGAATTGATGGAGTGTGTGGTGAAATGCTGAAGCATGGGGGAGAGATAGTAATAGAATGGATGTGGAAGGTGTGCAGATTGGCTTGGGAGGAGGGTAGAGTCCCGGAGGATTGGAAGTCAGGTATAATTATTCCTCTGTACAAAGGAAAAGGGGAAAAAGCAGTGTGTGGTAATCATAGGGGCATTTGCCTTCTCAGTGTAATAGGAAAAATATATGGTAGGATACTTATTGACAGAGTTAGGGAAATTACTGAGGAATTAGTTGGAGAAGAACAAGGAGGTTTTAGGAAGGGAAGAGGTTGTGTAGACCAGATATTCATTCTTAGATCC
>JAGKTI010000169.1:98942-120915 GCA_018397915.1 Birgus latro
GCCCCTCGACTGGGAATCGAACCCAGGACCTCTTGCATAGAAGTCAGGCACTGATACCACTGCACCATGGTGTCATAAAAGCAGTAGCTACCTGATTTTTTTTAGGAAACCAGGTAGATCCATGATGGAAGGAATTCTTTCAGTCACAGCACATCAGGATCAAACCACTGCCTGACACAACTCGGTGAATGGCAGAGCAGTTTTAATCTATTCCCAGTCGAGGGGCGTATAAGTATATTTGTACACACGCGTTTAATGTGTTTTTCTCTAACATATATATATATGTATATACACACATATATAGATAGATAGATAGACAGATATACTGTTTATTTTTAAATAATGGAACAAAGGAAGGAAAAGCAAATTTAATAAAAAAATAATCCATACACCTGATTACTGGCATCCTCCATTCATAAAAAATCTGTAATAACTGGACTTGAACAGCTGTAGGCTGAAGTGTGGGGGGAAACAACTTTGGAGAAGCGAGTTCCAGAGAGATGCAGTTCGGGGAATAAAAGAATTCTGATAGGCAGCGTTCTGCAAAATGGTGGTGTGATTATTCCAGTCACGAGCGGTACCAGATGCCCGTATAGCACGAGGGAAGGCATGGAGAGGTGACAAAATGGATGCGACTTTGTCTGAGCATTTGCCATAAAAGTATCTGTAAAATAATGCAAGGGAGGCAACATTCCTTCTTACCTGTAGGGGAGGTGGTTTATTTGTAACAGCAGGGTTATTAATAATTCCAACAGCTTTGTTCTGAATTTTGTCTAGTTGTTTTAGTGCAACCTCTCCACATCCATTCCACAAGGGTGAGCAATATAAGAGAGGGGGGTGTGAGCTGGGAGCAGGGCAATGAAATGGAGGAGGACAGGGCGACATGGAGGCGATTTGTTTGTGGCCACCCCTTACGGGATTAAGGCATCTGGTAACAGACAGATAGATAGGGCAGTATTCTAGCTGACAGTGCACATGACTCTTATCAATAATAGCTAACTGCTCGTCAGGGAAGAAGCTATGGACTCTGTACAACAATCCAAGTTTCTTCGAGGCGGTTTTAGTAAATGATCTGAAATGAGAGGTCCAGCTGAGGGCACTGTTAAGTGAAACACTGAGAATTTCAATATTTTTGGAGATGGGAATATTAGTAGGACTGAAGGTAGTATACAAATCTCATAATATCTTTCTATTAGTAAATTGTATATACTGTATATGGTTTTACTAGCATTAAATGAAACAAGGTTATTTCGTCCCCATTCAGTGATCTTGGATAAGTCTTGATTTATGGAGATGATTGCACTGAGTTGAGAGTTAGAGATATTAAACTGTGAATGGGTGTCTGAGTGTGAATGAACTGTGAAGTGTTGAGTCATCTGCATATGAATGGATGGGATTGTGGGTGAGAGATAAGAGATCATTACAAATAGGAATGGGGTTGGCACCAGAACTGATCCTTGTGGCACACCAGCATTAACTGATTGGAAATTGAAATATACAGCATGTACTTTACTCTCATTTTACTGTCGCTGACATATGAGGAAAGCAGAGGAACAAAAGACATTAGTCCATAGCAAGGGAGTTTGGATGACAGTGAACAGTGCCACACTCTGCTGAAAGCTTTAGAAATATCAAGGACTACAGCATGAGTTTCTCCATGCTGGTCAATTGATTGATGGATAGTATGAGTCAGGAGACTGAGTACTGCATATCAATGGTGGATCTTTTGTAGCAAAAACCACATTGTCTATCACTAATTAAGTTGCTGGATTCATGGTGTTTAACTATGTGCTTATTAATTTTAAGCAAAAACCACATTGTCTATCACTAATTAAGTTGCTGGATTCATGGTGTTTAACTATGTGCTTATTAATTTTAAGTTCAAATACTTTAACACGACATGATAGCTATTGGTCTGTAATCTGAGGGGTCAGAGGAACTTCCTTTCTTTGGAAATGGGTGGATATTGGCTTCTTTCCATGAATTAGGGAATGAAGAAGTACATATCCACAGTCTGAATAATTTAGCTAGAACAAAGGCAAGTTTTGGGTAGCACTTTTCAAAACAACTGAAGGAATTCCACCTGGGCCTGGAGCTTTGTTGGTTAGTAAATTGTCTAGGATGGATTTTACGTATCTTGTCTGTATTTTAAGTTCTAGTACAGGGATGTTCTGGCTGACGTCCTCTAAGGAAGAATTTCTGGCAAATGTACTGGCAAGGATATTCAATTTACCATGCAGGTCATTTATAATATTACCATCTGAAGATTTTAGTGTGGGAATGGGTGATGACTTATGAAAGTTATTATTGAAAGAATTGAGAGCTGACCAGAATATTCTATTGTCATTAGGATTGTTAAGTAGTTCTAATGCTTGGTTTTGAAGAAAGTTTGATTTGGCAGAATTGTTACTGCTTTTGCATGTTTTCTAGCAAATTTAAATTGACAGAGTGATTCTGATGTTTTTATTTTAAGTAAGAGTTAAATGCTAATGACTTTTGGGCCACTGCTCTAACACAACTGCCATAAAACCATTTTGGTGAGTTCGATCTTTTAGTGAACTGTTGACTTGGTATGAATAAATCTATACCAGCTAATATAAGGGTACAAAATGTGCTGGCAACTTTCCAAATCTCTCATTTTTACCTCTTCTTACCACCCTACCCCACAAAATTACCCCCTACTTCGGTGCATAAGAGATGTTGTGGTATTAGAGGCAGACCGCGAGATACTGCTGATTTCATGTGTGCGGTGTGTCAGGGATAACAGGTAGAGATTGTCAGAGGTGAAAGGACTGAACTTGCTGGTGAGTCTCTTGAATGTGTGTAAGAGTTTTGTTTTTCGGGAGACATGTTAGGTGCTGAAGGTGCAGCTGGAGTTAGCTCTGTAGCTAGTGTGAGGAGTGGTTGTAAGAAGTTCAGGGAGCTGTTGCCTCTTCTGACATTGAGAGGGCTCTGCTTCCGTGCCGTGATCAGCTAATGGTGGCTCTCCGTGCTGCTTGATCTTTGGCACCTTCCCTATTCAGTCCCTTAACCCTGAGGTCATATTTAGTAACCTCGTCCCATGTCTTCCTCGGTCTACCCCTCACAACCCCTTCCCCAATATTAACACTTCTCACCTTCCGCACCCAATTTTTGTCCCCCATCCTCTCCACATGCTCAAACCATCTCCTACCTCTCCTCATCACAACACCAATACACTCCTGTTCTATCCTACCTCTCAACTCTTCGACTGTAAACCCAGCACCCCCCAGGCCTTGCACACAGGGATGACTGCACATCCACCTAATCATTGTCATTTCTGTACATTTGAGCCTGCGAATATCCTCTTCCTTTACTGCCCAGGTCTTATTACCATACAGCATCACACTCCTAACACATCCTGCATACAAAGACCCCTTAGCATGTAGGAAGAGTCCTCTCAGTGTCAAGAGAGGCAACTGCTCCCTGAACTTCTTCCAGCCACTTCTCACCCTAGGAACCGAGTTAGCTCCAGCCCCACCTCCAGCACATAATTTGTCTCCCAAATAACAAACTCTTCCATACACTCAAGAGACTCATCAGCAAGTTCAATCCTTTCATGCCTAACAATCTCCACCTGCTCTCCTCAACACGCCACACACATAAAATCAGCATTAGCTCGCAGTCTACCTCTAATACCACTACATCTCTTGTGCACCCATTTATTATAAACACTACACAAGATGGAATTACTTCCCAAACCTTTGTGGCAAATTGCACATGGCCACTCTCCCTCGTCTTTGACTGTACCGCCACCAACCCTAGATATCATCACTTTTGTTTTATCTGCATTTACCCTTAAGCCCGTGTACCCCATACCATCTTTCCACTTCCTAAATCTCTTCTCCGCCTCCCTTTCATTCTCTGCAGTCAACACCAAGTCATCACCATACAACATCTCCCACGGGAGTCCATCTCTGAAGTCACATGAGAGGGCTTCAAGTACCATGATAAACAACAAGGGACTCAAAACTGACCCATGGTGCACACAAACATTCACGGAAAACTTGTGACTCAAATCTCCAATCACCCTTTTCTGGGTGCGAGTACCCACATACATAGCCCTAATCACTCTAGCCAGCCACTCCTTGATCCCAAGCTTTCTCATTGCCCACTTCACCACCTCTCTAGGGACTCTGTCAAAGGCCTTTTCCAAATCAACAAAACAAAATACAATTCCCTTTTCTTTCTAATATATTTTTCCAGAAGCTGTTGAACAATGAACATGGCATCAGTGGTCCCTCTGCCTGGCATAAACCCAAACTGCATCTCATTAATATTCTCTCTCTCTCTAATCATACCTTCTAGAACTCTCCCCATTACTTTCATTATCTGAGCTAACAGCTTTATACCTCTATAATTTCCTCTTTCCAGGGCATCACCCTTCCCTTTGTACACATATACAATTACACTCATCAGCCAAACATCTGGGACAACATTCTCATATATAATCAAATTTATCAGGTCAATGACTAACCTCACCCCAATATATCCTGAGGCCTTCAACATTTCGGCAGTCAACCCATACACACCTGCTGCCTTCCCCACCTGCACCCTGCCTATTGCCTCACTCACAGTAGCAGCGTCAATCAAAGGCCAAGGGCCAATCACTGGATCTACTGGCTCCAAACCTTCCCTGTCCCAGTCAAATTCAACACCCGGCTATAATGCTTTCTCCATGCATCTTTAATATCTCCACTGTTCACCACTATCCTTCCTTCATCATTGTTCACACACTGCTCACCCACAATATCCCAATTATCCTTCTTCACCTGATTTCTATCTATCTGTCTATTGCCAGACACCTCAATCCCACACAGGGTGGCCACAAACAAATCACCTCCATGTCGCTCTGTCCCCCGCCATCTCACTGCCCTGCTCCCAGCTCACACCCCCCTCTCTCATATACTTCTCCACTCCATCCTTTCACCTCATTCTTGGCCTCCCCCTCCCTCTCCCCCCCCTTCACCTCACTTACATACACTCTCCTCATCAGTCTCACTCTCCATCCTCTCCACATGCGCCAAACCACCTTAGCTTGTTTCTCCTAACACTTCCTATCACATCCACATCCACACCACAACGGTCCTTCACTTCTTCATTTGATAGTCTGTGTCTCAGTGTGACTCCACATGCTCCTCTCAAATAACTCATTTCCACTGCACTCACTCTTGACTTCTGTCCCTCCAACAGGGTCTAAACTTCACTTCCATATATTATAGCTGGTATCACAATACTGTCATGTAGCAACTTTTTCACTTCCATGCTCACTTCCCTGTTTCTTATCACTGCTTTCAAGGAACCAGCAACCTTCCTTCCCTGCTGCACCCTTTCAAGCACTTCACCCTCCAGACTACCATCCTTGCTCATCACACTACCCAAGTACTTAAATGCACTCACATTCTCCATAAGCTCCCCATCCAATCTCATTGTACATTCATTGACTTCACTTCTCTCGAAGACCATCACTTTACTCTTCCCTACATTCACTTTCAGATTCCACTTCTTACACACTCTCCCAAACTCATCTACCAAGCCTTGCAGCTCCCTTTTGTCTCCACTCAACAACACAGTATCATCTGCAAACAACAGTACAGGGAGTTTCCAAATGCTGCCCTCTCTCACTAGGGCCGCTCCAACATCCACTGCCCGACCTAGTATCTCTTTTATAACCCTATCCATATACAGATTGAACAACAATGAAGACTTGACACATCCTTGTTTAAATCCAACCTTCAAATGGAAAAATTCACTCAGTTTGCCATCCACACGCACTGTGGCCATGCAAGCACCCTTTGTTTGTTAGTGTGTCAAGTGGTGTTGTGTGGAGTGGATGCATTCGCTGCATGTGTGTGCTTTTTAACCCGCCGAGTCCCAACCGGTTTTTTACCCAGCCTACCCCCAGATCCCAACCGATTTTCGACTTTTTGTTTTTTGGCTGAAACCCTTGCTTTTGGTGAGAAACATCGAAAATTCATAGTGAAATTGCGATCTTGAGGTAAAAAAAATGTTGATACAGGTGTCATTCAACCTTACATTTTCCTTCTTTTTCAGGGTACCTGGCTAAGAAAACGAACTATGGAAGGGTTGACTAATTCAAGCCACTTTAAATTACGTATTTATTTCTTTTATTTGGTATGAATTTATGTGTAGTAAAAGTCTATAATGGTTTTCACACAATAATATAGGCGTTTATAAGCATTGTTCACTTACCCAAAACCCCAATATATGGCACCTTCCTTTACGACATTACCACCTCATCACTTCTGTTTGTTTCTACCTCTAGCTTCTTTGTTTCTTTGTCCTCCATCTCAGGAATCACTTTCACCATGAATTTCATCATTAGAGAGACCGTGGGGCAACGTACCTTTACTGGCTAGGTTACTGCTTACAGGTGAATTGCCCAGTGTGGGGGGGAGGGGGGTTAGGAGGGGCTATGCAGTATCCCCGCTTGACAGCAGGTAGAGGAAGGTCTCCCACATATGCCTACCAAAAATCATCCAAGAATGTTGAAAAATGTGCACACAATGGGCCTTGCAATTGAATGACGTACGATGCACGTCGTTGGGTCTGTCCGCGGAAAAAAGTAGCGACGTGCATCGTATGTCGATGGGACTCGGCGGGTTAATCAGGGTGTTTGGGTTAATTTGTAAATTTTGTGATGTCAGAAAATGGAGGATGTGAAAGAGCAATGTGTGTTGATCAAGTTTTGTGTGAAACTCGGGAAGAATGCGGCAGATACCGGTACTTGTAAAATGTTAAAACAAGCATTTGGAGACAATGCTTTGTGGGTTTGGCAAACCTTGACTAGTTTAAGCATTCTAAAAACGGATGAATGTCAAGTTGAGGACCTTTGGAGGGGTGCATGGGAAACTATTAAAGTGGATGAGAGATTATTTGATAGGAAGGCAGATGAGAACAGTAATAAGAGACAAGGTTTCACAATGGAGAAATGTGACTAGTGGAGTACCCCAGGGCTCTGTCCTGACCCCAGTAATGTTTCTGATATATGTAAATGATTCGTCAGAGGGTTTGAACAGATACATGAGTATGTTTGCAGATGATGCTAAAATTATGAAACATATTAAATGTATTGATAGTTGTAAAGAACTGCAAGAGGGCTTGGACAAACTACACAGCTGGAGCCAGACTTGGAAAATGGACTTTAATGCCAAGAAGTGTCATATATTAGAAATGGGAATAAGTGAAAGAAGACCACACTGGACATATAAAATGGGCAATGAGATAATTAGTAAAAGAAAGGATGAGAAAGACTTAGGAGTGATTATTCAGGATGACTTGTCCCAGAAAAGCATATAAACAAAATCATTGAGGGAACTTATGGACTACTGACCAACATGACAGTGGCTTTTAATTATATGGATGAGGAAATGTTGAGGGAGTTGATAGTGACCATGATAAGACCAAGACTAGAGTATGCGGCGGTGGTATGGTCACCTCATTTAAAGAAGCATATTGATAAACTAGAAAGGGTTCAACGGATGGCAACGAAGATGATACCGTGTTTAAGGGAACTCACCTACGAGAAGAGATTGGAAAAACTAAAGTTACCAACATTGCGTGAGAGAAGGGAAAGAGGTGACTTGATCACGATATTTAGAAATGTAAGAGAATTGGAAAGGGTGGATAGAGAGGATCTTTTTGTGTTGGATGATGGAAGAACAAGAGGTCATGGCTTCAAGTTGAGGAAAAGTAGATGTCTCAATGATCTCAAAAGGTTCAGTTTCCCGAACAGAAGCATAAGTATTTGGAATGACTTAGACGAGGAGGTGGTGCAGGCGAAAAACATTCATGTATTTAAAACTAGATTAGATGAATGTAGATATGGAGACAGGACAACACGAGCTTAGCTCAATTCCTGTATACTACAAATAGGTAAATACATAATGATGCATGTTCTGGTCACCCTTCCACCAGTTCAGCTCCTGACAATATGGGCAAAGTTCGTGCATGCATCCTTGAAGCTCGCAAGTTCTTTCAATAAAATTTATGCTATCAGTTTAAGCAATACCACAGATCCTGTGTATCCTTGCCTTATCCCACTGGTTACTGATATCTCTTCTTTAACTCTGTCACTAAGCTTTAGGGCTATACCTGTACTGTCACCTAAGTATATTTTTGCCACTGCATCTCTCAGTAAGGGATGTATCTTGTAGGCAACTAGTGTTTCAATCATTTTGCCTCTTAGTATTAAAATGAACGTTTCTGAAAAACTGATGGCTATTACAATTATTAACAGCCTCTTCTGCCAGAATACGTCGTCGATGCAGTACTGTAGTGTGAGTTGATTCTCCTCAATTCTTCTGTGTGTGAATCACACAGGATTTTCTTTTAGTGCATCATTCATCACCAAGTGTTTCTCTATTTTGTCTCCTAGCAAAGACATGAACAGTTTGTATGAAACCTCTTTTAGCAATGACATAAAGTTGTATGAAATGTTCTATCTGCTGCCAGATGCCTAAATCCCGTAAGGGATGGCCACAAACAAATCGCCTCCATGTCACCCTGTCCCCTGCCATTCACTGTCCTCCCCCAAGCCCACACCCCCCTCTCTCATATACCTCTCCACTCCATCCCTCCACCTCAACCTCAGCCTCCCTCAACCTCTCCCTCCACTCCATCTCACTTACATACACTCTCCTAGTTAGTCTCTCACTCTCCATCCTCTCCACATGGTCAAATCACCTCAATGTATTTCTCCTAACACTTTCTATCACATCCACATCCACATCATAATGCTCGGTCACTTCCTCATTTGTCAGTCTGTCTCTCCATGTGACTCAACAAGCTCCTCTCAAATAACTCATTTCCACTGCTCTCACTCTTGACTTGTGCTCTTCCAACAAGATCCAAGCTTCACTTCCATACATTAGAGCTGGTATCAAAATACAGGTACTATTATGCAGCGACTTATTTACTTCCATGCTCACTTCCCTATTTCTTCTCACTGCTTTCAAAGAACCAGCAACCATTCTTCCTTGCCGTATCCTTTCAAGAACTTCATCCTCCAAACTTCCATCCTTACTCATCACACTACCCAAGTACATAAATGCACTCACATTTTCCATTTTCTCATCATCCAACCTTACTGTAAATTCAGTGGCTTAGTTTCTCTTGGAGACCATAACTATACTCTTCTCTACATTCACCTTTATATTCAGTTTTTTTCCCTCTCCCAACCTCACTCACTAAGCTTTGCAGTTCCCCTACATCTTCACTTAACAATACAGTATCATCTGCAAACAACAGTACAGAAAATTTCCAAACACTGTCCTCTCTCATTAGGGACACTCCAACATCCACTGCCCTACCTTGCATCTCTTTCATACCTCCATCCATAAACAGACTGAACAACCATGGAGACATGATACATCCCTGTTTCAATCCAGCATTCATATACAAAAATTCACTCACTTCACCACCCACATGATCCACATGCACTGCAGCCTTAGCACCCTAATACATACTCTTCAATGCATTCAACAGTTTCCCATTTACTACATATATTCTTACTATTTTCCACATTCCTTGTCTATCCACTCTGGCATATGCTTTCTCCACATCCATGAAGACTGCATACAACTTCTTTCCCTTCTCTAGAAGGTTTGTCTTAAGCATCGATTTTCTATTTGCTTTTTATTCTTAATATTATATATATTGATTTTCTTTTATTGTTTGTGTTCGGCGGCATATGACCTCTGCTGTTGCGCCGCCATGTCGCATCTTCATTCATTCATTCTCTAGAAAGTTTTCTCCTAAAGGCCTAAGGATGAATATCTGGTCTACACAATCTCTTCCCTTCCTAAAACCTCCCTGTTCTTCTCCAACTAATTCCTCTGTTATTCCCCTAACTCTGTCAATAAGCATCCCACCATATACATTTCCTATTACACTAAGAAGACAATATTAATGTCCCACTGATTACCACATACTTCTTTTTCCCCTTTTCCTTTGTCAATCTATCTATCTATTGGCAGACACCTTAATTCCATAACGGGCGGCCACAAACTGCTTCCACGTCGTCCTGTCCCCAGCCATTTCATTGCTTTCCCCCCAGCCCACACTCTCCTCCGTCATATATCTCTCCACTCCATCCTTCTATCTCATTTTTACCCCCCCCCCCTCCACCTCACTCATATACACTCTCTTCATTAGTCTCTCATTCTCCATCCTCTCTACATGGCCAAACCATCTCAATGTATTTCTCCTAATGCTTTCTATTACATCCACATCAATGCCACAAAGCTCCTTCATTTTCTCATTTGTCAGTCTCTCTCTCTCCATGTAACTCCACATCCTCCTCTCAAATAACTCATTTCCACTGCCCTCATTCTTGACTGGTACCCTTCCAACAAGGTCCAAACTCTGCTTCCATACATTGGAGTTGATATCACAATACTATCATGCAGCGACTTTTTTACTTCCAAGCTCACTTCCCAGTTTCCTATCGCTGCTTTCAAAGAACCAACTACCTTTCTTTCATGTACTCTTTCAAACACTTCATTCTCCAAGCTTCCATCCTTACTCATCACACTACCTAAGCACTTGAATGCACTCACATTTTCCATTTCCTCATCATCAAACCTGACTGTACATTCAGTGACTTAATTTCTCTCGAAGGCCATAACTTTACTCTTCCCTTCATTGCATTGGCCTTTAGGTTCCGTTTCTTACACAATCTCCCAAATTCACTCGCCAAGCCTTGCAGCTCCCCTTCATCTTCACTTAACAGTATAGTGTCAACTGCAAACAAAAGTACAGGAAGTTTCCAAATGCTGCCCTCTCTCATTAAGGCTGCTCCAACATTCACTGCCCAACCTTGTGTCTCATTCATAACCCCATCTGTATATAAAGCAAACAACCATGGAGACATGACACATTCCTGTTTCCATCCAACATTCAGACAGAAAAATTCACTCAGTTTACCATTTACATGCACTGCAGCATTAGCACCCTCATACATACTATTCACAACATTCAACAGCCTCCCACTAATCCCATATTTTCTTAATATAATCCATATTCCTTGTCAATCCACTGTCACATGCTTTCTCCAAATCCTTGAAGGCCACATACAACTTCTTTCCCTTCTCTAGAAAGTTTTCCACTACAGACCTAAGGATGAATATCTGATCTACACAACCTCTTCCCTTCCTAAAACCTCCCTGTTCTTCTTCAACTAATTCCTCTGTTCTTTCCTAACTCTGTCATGAAGCATCCTGCCATATACTTTCCTATTACACTAAGAAGACAATTGCCCCTGTGATTACCACACTCTTCTTTTTCCCCCTTTCCTTTGTCCAGGGGAATAATTATACCTGACTTCCAATCCTCTCGGACTCTACCTTCCTCCCAGGCCAATCTATACATCTTCCATATCCATTCTACCACTATCTCACCCCCATGTTTCAGCAATTCACCACACACTCCATCAATTCGTTGGGCTTTCCCAATTTTGACTCTCTTCATTGCTTCCACTGCTTGCATCCTACTGATCTCTTCCTCCTTTCTCACATCCCTCCTTCTCCCATCCATTTCCCAGCTACTTATATTCGCATTACTTTGATGCTCTATGTTTAACAGTTCCTTAAAGTGTTCTCTCCATCTGCTAACTTTTTCTCCATTCTCCACTATCAATCTGCCATTATAATCTTTCACTCCCCCCACTAACCTCTTTATCACCCTGTCTAACTTTCTTTACCTCCTTCCAGAACATTTTCTTACATTCCCTCCACTTTATACTCAAATTCCTTCCAGATTCCTCATCCACTCTCATCTTACTCTCTCTTACTATTCTTTTCACCTCTCTCTTCCTCTCTACATATAACTCTCTCTTCCTCTCTACATATAACTCTCTCTTCCAACCCTCAACTTCCTCCATGCCTCTGCTTCCCATCCACTCACAATATGCTTTCTTATTTTGTGCCAAAGCTTGTCTCACCTCTTCATTCCACCATCTTGTTCCTTGCACTTGTCTTCTCTTCACCCCACACACCACCTCACATGCTGCACAGATTACTTCTGTGAATATCTTGCACACACCTTCCACCTCCCCCATCTGTTCCAAATCATATTTAACCACTTTCTCCTCCACTTCTCTTTTATATTCTGCCTTTTTTCCATCCTCCTGCAACCTTTATACCCCCTTTGTATGGACTACTTCCTCCTGTCCATCCCTAATTCTATTCATCCATTGCATTTGTACCTTGACTTTCACCACCACCAAGTGGTGGTCAGAAAGTCCACTCCCCCAACCTCTGCATGCTCTTGCATCCATTACATACCTTCTCATTCTCTCATTCACATATACATAATTGTTATGCTGTGTGTGTAAGGGCGCGACTTCTCGTCCCTTGGACACGGAGCCTGGAGCGAGGTTTTTTTCTAGACCAGGTTGGGCTCTTTTAAGGCATTCAGTGGGAACAGGACATAAAACTCAGGGGGTGGATACTCGAAACGACTTACAATATTGTATCTCGCCGAGTTGGTTGTAACTTGATGTAAACATTGTAAGCTCTCATTGTAAGTTTGTACAACGTATACTCAAAGCCTGGGGGCCGCCATATTGGATTGTAATTCTCAGTTGTAACTTACAGACGGTTCTTACAAGGCATACTCAAAACATTGTAGCGGCCATATTTGTTTGTATCTCGGATTGTAACTTACAGCAGGGTCGGAGGAGCTGTAAGTCCCCTACGTGGAAGTTGTTGACACTAGTGCTGGCCCTCCTCAGTTTTATCAAAGCAATTCACAGGATTTTATTGGTAAGTTAATGCGTTTATGCACTTCCAAACGACATTTTATAACAGCAAGTGTTTGAGAGAGACATCAGAATTGCTCTTAGTGTTAATAGAGAGCAAAAACAACCATAGTGAGAGGTGGGGACCCACAGCATGTAGTCTTGGAGTGTTGATGATAAGGAAAGAGAAGAAATAGTGTATGATATCGATAAAGAAAAAATGGTAAGAGGTGAAATACAAAAGAGAAAAGAGAATTAACCTAACCTAATCTAATGACCTTTCCTTTGGTGAAGATGAAAGAAATTCCACGCCGGGCTTAAACTTTAATAAAACCTGTATATTTTTAAGATAATTCAATAAAAGATCCAAAATAAGTTTTAAATGACAAACAAAAACAAAAAGTCATTAAAATTTTGTTTTCATTAACCAGACCTTAAGTAACGATCCAATACCACAGTACAGGAGCAAAATTAAAGCTCCAAATAAAACCGTAAGTGAAAACATGAAAAATTTGCATTAAAGAAAAAAATAACATAACCTTTAGTAACCTAGCCTAGCCAAATGTAAAGGACACTTATCAGTGAAAGGACTTTATAGTATGGGCAAAACGATGTGTGCTGGATACCGTTTAGGTTGAGAGTGGATCTACATAGGCAGATGTGGGAAATATTTTCTCCCCTAAAGGTGCTATTTTCTTTCTCAGGAGAGAGAGGTGATTCAAAGGCACTGAGAGTGATACTACAAAAAAGATGCTTGTGGCCGCCTTTTGTTTTTATTGTAACAGTAGGTGAGAAGCTTCCCAAAATCATGTCCTTCCTCTTCTCCACCTCCCGTATTAACACAATCATCTCATCATCAGTGAAATTGGGTCCCTTTTACTTTGAGGCTGGCTCTGTTGCTGTGCCGATAGGCTTCATCTTCCTTCTTGTCTTGTTTGCGGGTATAATCTGTTGCATCACTGGCTGGGGTGCCCACTTGGCCTTTGAGTGCTGGAAGTGTTTGTTTGGGTCACATCAGCTGGCTGTCCTGTGATTGGCTATAACATTGGCAACTCTTCTTTAAAGCCAGTAAGGAACTGCACTGTGATTGGCTACAAGAGTCCCGCCAACAACCAACTTTACGTGAAAGACTTACAAGCGGGAGGAGATACTTGCACGTAAATATGTTTCGAGTATCGCCTGTAACTGAGATTGTAGACACATTGTAAGCTACTTGAACGTAAGTCAGTTACATGACCCGTCGCTCACGGAACTTACGTGAGCTTCGAGTATCCGGGCCCAGGGCAGCAACCTTACACGTATAGTACCACAAAATACAATACTGTTACAATATATATGGAACACTTTACAAGAAAATAATGTCACACACAGATAGACAGGGCCGGAGGACTGGGCGACAGGAAGGTGTGACGGGCTTGCTGCAGTATAAGGTCCAGTAGTAGTGGCGGGCCCAGGTCAGCTTCCTGCATCGGGCGGCCCTAGGGTTGTTGGAGCTTCCGGGGCCTGCGTCAGGAGGCGGACCCGTCGTCGTCTCGTCCGGGAGTGGTGAGAGGGCTGTGGTAGGGGGTGTGCCCTTCCGCTAGAGTAGGGGGCTCGGGCCTAGGGGCTGGGCCCGAATAGGGAGAGTAGGCGCACTTGCCTACGCTTACCCTGCCGGCGAAGAGAACGTCGCGTGGGGCTAGGGAGGTCTCGCCCCGGGGTCCTGGGGATGCCTCGGCTGGTCCAGGGGTTGCGGTCTCGCTGCTGAGCCTCTGTCAGGTGTGGGCTGCAGCAGCTCGGGGCGGCAGAGTCCGACAGGGGCTGGGGCTGCCAGGGGTCAAGGGAGAGGGCTAAGACTCCAGACACCAGGGGTCCTTGCCAGGCCCCCTCCAACTGCTGGTCGAGGGGGAGGATGTCCCTGTGGGGAGAGAGGGAGAGGGCACTTGCCATGACCCTTTCTTTTTGGTCTTTTAGTGAAGCGGCAAGGTGGCCGTTTCCTAGGTGCGGCAAAGTGGCCATCACTGTTCCTCCTTTTGTGGAGTTAGAGCAAGGGCAGCTAGTGTCCGTCTCCTCTCCTTATGCGGCAAGATGGCCGTCACCCGGTGTGAGTGAGTGCAACAGGGTAGCCATCAGTATACCTCCTTTTGTGGAGTTAGAGTGAGGGAGGCTGATATCTGTCCCCTCCCTGTGTGCAGCAAGGTGGCCGTCACCTGGTGTGAATGAGTGCGGCAAGGTGGCCATCACCTGGTGGGAGTAAGTGCGGCAAGGTGGCTGTCACTCCACCTCCTTTTGTGGAGTTATAGCAAGGGCGGAAAGGTGGCCGTCTCCTCCCCGCATGCGGAAAGGTGGCCGTCACCCGGTATGGCTGAGGGAGGGAAGCAGCAAGTTGGCGGCTGGTGGCCATCTCCAGAGTGCTGTCTGGGGCTAAAGGAGTAGCCCCACCCTGAACCTGGCGATGGCTGGTCAGGCGGAGGTGTAAGTCGCCGTGACTGTAACCTCTGTGGCGAGTTACCTGAGAGCGAGAGGGGCGAACGGGAGAGATGCAGGTGCGCCCGTCTTGTATGGAGCCCGTGCCGCTCATTTCCGCTCCCTGGGTATCTCCTCCTGGGGTGGATGTCTTGCCTGGGTAAGGTTGATGGGGAGCTTCGGTATTTCACCGTGTATTGATGCTCTGCATTTCAATAATTGATCATTGCCTTCCATCCATTCAGTTCACCACCCACCCTTCTCATCACCTGCCACTTATACTTGTGTACTGTTATGTGTCTAAAGAGAGTGTTGGCTATCACCAACCACCTTCCCACAAAAACATCCACTAGAGCACTGCCATTCTCATCTACTTTACAGGCACACCCCGCTCACCAACTACTCCATCCACCTTCACATTTCCTACTTTTCTATACTTAACTCCATTCAATAACACTCTCTCATTCCTCTCAAACTTTTCCATGCACACTTCCACATTTGCCCAGAACTCTTCTTTCACTCTGCTTGTACAATCTTGCATTGGCGCATACACACACACACACACAATTGGCCACGTTTGTATTTCTACTAACACTCTTACCCAAACAATCCTTGAACCAACTGATCCATATTCTCTTATATTCTCCTTCTATCTCTTGCAAACAACAATACATACACCCTCTTTTGCCCTCTCATTCTCACCTACTCCTGCACATATAACCCATCCATACTCCCACTCTCTCACACTCTCACCTCACCATTTAGTCTCAGTCAATCAACATATGCCCACTTTTGCACCCTCAAGCACCTGGACTATCTCTCTCTCTCTCTCTCTCTCTCTCTTTCACCTCATCATTCGCACCCCTTACATTCCATGATGCAATCCGTACCCTGTCCTTTGTCCGGTCCTTGGTTGTCACCTTTTGGTCTGTCCTGGTGTGAGGTATTTTGTTTGTACACATTTTTAGTTAGCTATTTTCTGGGGTGGGTCACTAACTCTCTGCCAATCAATTTGCTGACACATAGGGAACATTTGCTGGTTGGTTATGAGGTTACCACCAGGCGCATTAAATGATTTCCTGGTTTACAGGAAATCATTTGGCTTGTCACTAAATGTAGAGTTACCCTGAAATAAAGTATCATTACACTGAGTGAGTGGATGATGGGCACCCCCCACTGACAACTAATGAAATGTTGGTTAGAGTAATTAGTCTTAAATTTTTTGGTGAGGGTGTTTTACCTTTTGGGACAGACTTTTGTGCTGGATGACTTCCACTCCTCTGGTTCTTCTTGAGTTTTCAGTTATTTTATGAAGTTTTCTGTCAAGGTTTTTAAATGTTTCATTTTCAGTCAGTGCTTTGTTCATGTCAGGGTTTGAGCCATCTGGACCTTATGCTTTCCTATTCTTAATATTTTGTGCTATATATTTTACTGCTTTTTCAGTGATATGTAGTTTCTTCATTTGTTTTATTTCTATTTCAATACATACAGCCATATCCATAAGTTTTAGTAACTGCTCTGGGAATGCTATCTCTTTGACTTTCACTTTTCACCACGTGCTTGTAATGTTTCTAGGTAGGTCTGTTTAATCTGCTCATTCCATACTTCACTTATGCAATTATTAAGTTTGCTATAAACACTTTCTCAATATTTTACTAGATCCTGTCTTGCTCTGTCCTTATCCAGTAGTCTCCCTTCTGTGTCATACAAACTGATGTTTTGCTTTTTCTTCCTCTCTTTACCTATGAGTTTGTCTACATTTTCCCAAAGAGATTTGCTTTTGTTTTTATTGTCCTTTCTTTCTTTGGTTTCATTCAGCTCATATCTGGTTAACTCCTCCTTTATAATGAAGTTTGTTTCTTCTGCTTTAAGTACAGAATATTGTATAAATATATATACAGTCAAGCCTTGAATCAACAGACTAATTGGGGAGGATGAGTGTCCGTTGCTTGAAAATGAAGGGAAAAGCAACCTAAAAGTCGAAAAATAGAAAAAGAAATACGATGGTATCGAAGATGAGGTGTAGCGACACTATCGCGGACTAGTTTACTTCACAATACCCCATTTTCTATGGACCCATTATATTACAACTGGCTTGTTGTGTACTGTGCAGTACAGTACAGTACTGTATTACAGTAATTTTTTATGTTCAACTACAGGTTCATTTATTTTTGTACCTTTAAAGAGATATACTGTATGTAGTTAGAAATAAAAAAAGATGTACACTCACGATCACTAACTTCTGCCCAGGGCCTCCCCCTTCCTACCCCTGCATACCCGGGGAAGAGGAGAGGGGGGGACGAAACGAGCTCCACCTGCCTCTACCCCAGCTCTCAACCCTCCCCCATACCCCTACCATCCCCCACTCCTCTTGACATTCCTAACTGGCAGTTACATCTCAAGCTAATTTCATGCTTAACACTCTTGGTCCCACTGCTAATACAAAAACAGGACACTAGGATATGTTAAAAGAATATGATGTAACTATCAACACACTGCAGCAAGAAATTAATGCATTATGACGGTGACAGTAAAACAAAAACGATAACAATGGCCACCTCAGCCCTCATGTGTTGGGTGCACTGCTTTAGAGACGCACACACACACACACACACACGAGGGGAAATAATCGCAGAACTAGCAGCGAAAAGGAGATAGCCTATTGTGATTATGTGGTTGAATGCGTGAGTGATGGTCCCGTCGGATATTAGTTTAAAAAAACACAAGTTTCGGCCCGAAAAATACGAGACAAAGTGAAAAAGAAAGTTTCCATATGGTTGTATCATGGCGGAGAGAGACGGAGGATTGTTTACAACTGGTGAGGGGGAATTTGCGGGCTTCTCCGAGCTAAATGTAGGCAAAGGAAGTGATAAGCTGCAACAAACAAGAGTAGCAGGAGTAGAGAAAACGGCGGAGAGGAATGTCCAGGAGTTAAAAAAGGTATGGGAAGTAATTAAGCAGCTGCAGGAACGGACCATAGAGCAAGAGAGAGAGATCAAAGTCCTACAGAATAGACTGGAAAAGGTTAGCACACGTAGTGAGGAACAAGAAAAAGAAGTTACAGAATTAAAGGCGAATAATGAATCCGCATCAAATGAAATAAAACTGCTGAAGAGGGAGAATAAGAGTTTGGAAGAAGAAAGGGACAGAATAAAAAGTAAACTAGATGAATACGAATCAAAATCGAGGAGGCAAGATGAGCATATTCAGGAAATCAAGGAGCAACATAAGGGGTGGAAGAAAATACAGGAGGAAGGAAATGTAAATTTGAAGGAAATCATAGAGCAACAAAGTAAGGAAAAAGTGGAAAAGGAAGTGGTTAGAGTACTAGAGAATCTTTGGTTAGGGATGTAGCAGACAAGAAAAAATGTGTGATAATTTCAGGAATAAAAGAAAAACGAATGACAGTGAGATCTGAAAGAGAAAGAGAGGAACTGAGCAAGGCTAAAGAAATAATATCACTGGTTATGGAAGGAAACAATGAAGCCCAAGAAGAGATTGAAGAAGTGTTTAGGTTAGGAAAGTACGAGGATGATGGGGCAAGGCCCATGAAAGTAAAGTTTAAGTCCCAAGTAATAGTGAATGAAATCATAAGTAGAACATGGAAATTGTCAGAGAAAGAGGGGTTTAAAAATGTTTGGATTAGGAGAGATGCAAATGAAGAGGAAAGAGCTAAATTAAAGGAGTTAGTAAAGGAAGCAAAGATAAAAAACGAACAACGAACGGAGAAAGAGAAGACAGAGTTCTATTGGAGAGTTATGGACCAGAAATTGAGAAAGTGGTATCGACGGAAGGAAGGGGAGACGAGAGTATAAAAAACGATGAAAAAAGTTTGAAAGTGGCGTACACAAACATTGATGGACTAATATCGGCAAGGTTAGAAATCAATGATTTTTTGAGGGCACACGAACCTGATGTTATGTGCTTTGTAGAAACTAAATTGAAAGAAGATATTGATGTTCATATGGGAGGTGGGAAATACAAATTATGGAGAAGAGACAGAAAAGAAAAAATGGGAGGAGGAGTGATGATAGCAGTGAAGGACAATATAAACGTAGATACTGTGGAAATGGCAGAGGGCAGGGCCGAAGCCATAAATTTGAAATTAGAAACTGGGGAGAATGGTAAGAGAGATATGGCAGTGGTATATGTTCCCCCTAAGACGAGAGCATGGAATGACGATGAATACCAGGAGATGTTGTCAGACATGGTTAGTTATCTACAGAAAGTGATCGAGAAAAGCAACAATATAATCCTAATGGGTGACTTTAATTGTAAAGAGGTGAACTGGGAGGAATGGGACTCGGGAGGCAGCGAAGATTCGTGGGGCACAAAATTGTTAAATATAGCAATGAATAATGTAATGACACAGTGGGTTAAAGAAGAGACACGATTCAGAGGTGATGACACACCAGCAAGATTAGATTTGCTACTATCCAGGGAGCCTGATGTAATTGAATCATTAAATTATCTGTGTCCTATAGGAAAGAGTGATCATGTGGTCATTGAGTTCCAGATGATGATAGGGAACATGGTGCCAAGAGATGAGCTTTATAGGCAAGGACGATACAACTTTGGGAAAGCAAACTTTGCAGAATTGAGAAAATTTTTTGAAAATGCGGACTGGAGAGGGTTCAGAGAAACAAGAGAGATACAAAGGAAGTGGGATATCTTTTTGGACCTCTACAATTTGGGAGTGGAAAAATATGTGCCAAGAGTAAGTGGGAAAGAAAACAGGAAAAAGGTGTGGTTTAATAGAAGGTGTATAATAGCGAAAAAAGAGAGGGACAAGGCATGGAACCAATGGAAAAAGAGAGGTAATATCAGAACAAAGGAAGAATATAAAAGAACTAGAAATGAATATACAGGAATACGTAGAGAGGAAGAAAGGAACTTTGAAAAAGGTATAATTGACAAATGTAAGGATGAACCCAAATTGTTTTATAGATTTGTTAATGGCAAATTGAAGCAAAGGGAAGGAATCACCAGACTGAAAGTAGAAGGAGAGGTCTACAAGGATGCAGTAATGCAAGCTGAAGTAATGAACAAATGCTTCCAATCGGTTTTCACTAAGGAAAGGGAGTTTGTGGAAGGAGAGGAAGTGATTAGAAATGTAGTGATAAAAGATATAAAAGTGGAAGTGCAGGAAGTGTATAAATTACTGGGAGCTCAAGATGTAAGGAAGGCCCCAGGACCGGATGGAATCTCTAATTCGGTACTGAAGGAATGCAGAGAACAACTGGCGGATAAGATTCACAATTTAATTGTGTGCTCCTTGGAAGAGGGGAAAGTGCCTCGGGAATGGAAGAGGGCAAATGTGGTGCCAATCTATAAGGGAGGAAACAAGGAAGAACCCCTGAATTATAGACCAGTGTCCCTAACCAGCATGGTTGCGAAATTGTGTGAGAGAATCCTGAAAGATAGATGGATAAAATATCTGGAAGAGATGAATATTTTGACTGAAAGTCAGTTTGGATTCAGAAGTGGAAGGTCATGTGTTTCCAACTTGTTGAGCTTCTACTCAAGGGCGATTGACGTGCTACAGGAGAGAGACGGTTGGGTGGATTGTGTGTACTTAGATTTGGAGAAGGCCTTCGACAAAGTACCCCACAAGAGACTATTATGGAAATTAGAGCATATAGGAGGACTGAAGGGAAGCCTCCTGGAATGGATGAGAGACTTTTTGAGTGACAGACAAATGAGGACAGTAATAAAGGACAGGACATCTGGATGGAGGGAAGTAACAAGTGGTGTCCCACAGGGCTCGGTGTTGGCACCAGTAATGTTCTTGATTTATGTAAATGATATGGTAGATGGAGTGAACAGCTACGCAAGCCTGTTTGCTGATGATGCAAAGATCTTGAGAAAGGTAGAGGTTGAAGAGGACTGTAAAATGCTACAGGAGGATCTGGATAGGATATATGATTGGAGCCGGATGTGGGAAATGAAATTCAACGCAAAAAAATGTAAAATATTGGAAATGGGTAAAAGTACCAAGAGGCCATCATTGAATTATTTGATAGGTAATGAACCAATTAGAAAAGCGAGAGAAGAGAAAGATTTGGGAGTGCTGGTCCAGGATAGTTTGTCACCTGAAAAGCACATAAATAAGATAGTGAGAGAGACATATAAACTCTTGACCAATATAAGAGTGGCATTTCATTACATGGATGAGGAGATGATAAAAAAATTGATAGTGGCCATGATCCGGCCCAGGTTAGAATATGCAGCAGTAGTGTGGTCCCCACACAAAAAGAAAGATATAACCAAGATTGAGAGAATACAAAGAACAGCAACCAAGATGGTCCCTAGTCTGGCAGATTTGCCATACAGAGAGAGGCTGGAAAGGCTGGATTTGCCCTCCTTAGAGGAAAGGAGAGAGAGGGGTGACATGATTGCAGTGTTCAGGACCATGATAGGAGTAGATAAAATTGACAGAGAAAATCTGTTTGTGTGGGATGAGAGAGCAACAAGAGGACATGGAATGAAACTAAAGAAGCCAAGCTGCTCGAAGGACATCAAGAAATATAGTTTTCCGTATAGATGTATAGACCTGTGGAATAGCCTGGACAAAGAGATCGTCCAGTCTAAAAACTTAAATGAGTTTAAGGCAAAATTTGACTTATTGAGAAACAGAGACGGGACCCCACGAGCGTAGCTCATTTCCTGTATATCACAATTAGGTAAATACAATTAGGTAAATACACACACACACACACACACACACACACACACACACACACACACACA
>JAGKTI010000169.1:135234-156508 GCA_018397915.1 Birgus latro
CCCCATACCATCTCTCCACTTCTTAAATCTTTCCTCCGCCTCCTTTTCATTCTCTGCAATCAACACCAAATCATCAGCATACAACATCTCCCATGGGAGTCCATCTCTGAAGTCACGTGAGAGGGCTTCAAGCACCATGATAAACAACAAGGGACTCAAAACTGACCCCTGATGCACACCAACATTCACGGAAAACTCATCACTCAAAACTCCATTCACTCTTACCTGGGTGCGAGCACCCACGTACATGGCCATAACCACCCTAACCAGCCACTCTTCCAACCCTAGCTTTCTCATTGCCCACTTCACCACCTCTCTAGGGACTCTGTCAAAGGCCTTTTCCAAATCAACAAAAACAAAATACAGTTCCCTTTTCTTTCCAGTATATTTTTCCGGCCTGGCATAAACCCAAACTGCATCTCATCGATATTCATTCTTTCTCTAATCATACCTTCTAGAACTCTCTCCATTACTTTCATTATCTGATCTAAGAGCTTTATACCTCTGTAATTTCCCCTTTCCAGGGCATCACCCTTCCCTTTGTACACATTTACAATTACACTCTTCAGCCAATCATCTGGGACAACACACTCATATATAATCATGTTTATCAGGTCAGTGACTAACCTCACCCCAGTATCTCCTGAGGTCTTCAACATTTTGTAAGTCAACCCAGACACACCTGCCGCCTTCCCCACCCACATCCTGCCTATTGCCTCACTCACAGTAGCAGCGTCAATCAAAGGCCAAGGGCCAAACACTGGATCTGCTGGCTCCAAACCTTCCCTATCCCAATCAAACTCCTCATTCAACAACCGGCATCTTTAATATCCATGCATCTTTAATATCCCCACTGTTCACCACTACCCTTCCTTCATCATTCTTCATACACTGCTCACTTACAATGTCCCGATTATCCCTCTTCACCTGATTTGCCACCCTAAAAATCATATTTTTCCTTTCTCCATGATTTAGATTATCAAGTAAAGGTCTCTGTGACTCAGACTTCGCCCAGTACACCTCTCTTCTAGCCCTGCGCTTGGCAGCCAAATACTCCTCCCTGTTACCACCCTTCTTCCATTCCCGGAAAAGACTTCTTTTCTCCTTAACTGCGGCTTCTACACCCTTATCCCTTGCAGTCCCGTGGGACCCAGGTTCGAATCCTCGCTGAGGCAGGGAACAGTTTAAGGATTTGAATTTCATTAAAATCAGGCTTTACTGATCTACCAGAAGACCCGCCGACATGTCGTAAAAATAACCCCGCTAATACCAATACACCAGTCCTGTATGAGACAGCCCTAGCATGTATTCAATATGGATGGTGGGTGTTAGCGCCGAAGTGGTGACATGTAGAGGTGTATGAGGACGGCTGGGCCTTGATAGCAGGCTGTAAAGCCTATGCCCAGCGTCGGACACAAAAAAAAAAAAAAAATCCCACCACCAAGTTACTTTATGTCTTGGTGGGCCTTTTGTCCACCTGCATATTGCATCGGTAACTCTCAAGAGGTTGTTCTTAAGGGCTCTATACTGTTCATTAACGCCTCTATCTACGGCTCCCTGTTCAGCCACCACTCTCCTCATCTCACTATAAAAGGCATCCCTTACTGATTGGTTTCCCAACTTCCATATTTTCCTCCTAGGTACATATGTCCTCCTTCTCATCACTCGTTCGTTAAGCACCATGTCACAAATCAACAGTTTGTGCTGCTGTACACACTCCTCGCTTCCTATAACTTTAACATCCCTCACTAACCTATCAACCCTCCTGACCAGAAAATAATCTATCTGACTACTATTTCCCCCAGACTCGTACGTAATCAACTGACTCATTCTTTTTCTAAAATGTGTGTTGCACACAATCATGTCCATAGCCTCTCCAAACTCAAGTATTCTTTCCCCTTCCGCATTCCTCACACCATATGCACAGCCTCCATGGACTCCTTCATAACCTTGAGCTGCTTCAACCACATGACCATTTAAATCCCCTCCCAGAACCACTACCTCATCATCGCCCATACCACTTACTACATGTATTAAATCATCCAAAAATCTATCCTTCTCTGCATCATCCAGTCCTACCTGTGGAGCATATGCCGATATAACTGAAATAATTTTCCTGCCAATCAAAATTTTCACTACTAATATCCTATCACCTACTCTCATAACATTCATAACATATTCCACCCATTTCTCCGCAACCAACACACCCACACCCCCATATCCGTCAGTTCCCCCCTGCCAAAACAACTTATAGCAGCAATCCTTCCCAACAATCTTTCTGGCTGAACCACCCCTGTACCGGACTTCCTGCAAACGTGCCACATCCACCCACCTCCTACTGAATGCCTCAACAACTTCCCCCACTCTTCCCCTCAAACTTCCCACATTCCACGAACCCACCCTAAACCCCCTGGGTGATTTGCTGTCCTCAGGCTTGCTTTGATGCTCATACTTGTAAGTTATAGTCGGTAAGATAAAAGGGGGGTGAACACTCCAAAGGTCCGACCCACTGCACAGTCCTAGGTCCAGGCAATGGATCTGGGACCCCTAGCCCACCAGCTTACCAGTGGCTGTGGTAGTGGCCTCGGGGCACCCTGCCAGGACACCTGCAGGGACACCCTCCAAGCGCGCCTTGGCACTGCAACTGTCCCGCCATTATACACCCACTGATAGGGCAGCCTCCTGGGGCGCTACTCCCAGGTTCGGGCCCCTCTCTATTGAGCGGAAGCAGCAGCCTGGGAACCGCAGTGCCCTGTACCTTCTAGCACAGGTTCGAGCCCCATCTCACCCCGGACCTATGATCTATGCCGGCGGAACCCCCGTCATGCCTCCCCCCAAAAGTCCGCCACTAGGTAGCAGGGGCAAAGTTTTCTGACCACATGCCCTTGCTGGCATCAACCCCTGTAACGTAGTGGGATACGTTGTGTGATATGTAAAGCGCATGTGGTGTAGTGCATAAGATAGTTAGAGGAAATGTTTGGGAGAGTATGCTGGTCTACTCTCCATGTTACTGTCACACTGAAAAGGTCAGCAGAGGGGGATGGTTAGGTAGCTAGTGAAACAGGGGCTCCAGCTCTCCCTATCACCAGCATTCCCATTCCCCTCGGGAGTACCGTACATTAGCAGATTCTGCCCAATTTTACTTCCCTGTTAGAAAATGAATGTTTGGAATTTATATAATGAGGTTACCTACTGTATAACATACTGCAGAAGTTGGCATACACACTTAATATACTGGTATAATGTATAGAATTAATTTGCTTCCCTCACTTCATCATAACCATCACTTTCAGTTTATGTTTGGTTTTCATGCATCATGGATCTGCTGGGTTCATCTGATTGAACTCCTCCACCTTACTCTGCTCTGTGCCAGCTCTCTAGTTCTGTGTTGTAATACATCTAGATCTAAAGTCTGCACACATCACATTGTCTCTTGTCCTCCTCAGTCTCTCTCTCTGTCGACGGCCTGCTACCTCTATACCTGCACTTCTACACTTCGTCATGAACTCCCTGGGTCTATCTTCTTAACATGACTAAACCACCTCAATCTCTTCTTTTGTACGTCCTTCTTGATACTCTCCACTTCCAGCCTTCTGCTCAGCTCTTCTAAGGATATCTCATCATCCAGCATTATTCCACATATCCAATGGATCATTCTCAGGTAATTTCATTCCATTCATACTATATCATCCACTTTGACACCCAGTGTTTCACTATCATACAATATGACTCCCAACATATGTACCAGTTACTTTCCCTTTGTGGACCAGTATGCACCATTGCAAAGACACTGCAAGGAAAATTCTTGTAGGTACAAAAATGAAAAGCACTGCAACACAGGGTAAAGATGACAAAAATAAAAGTACAGTATGCTGACATTTCTCAGCTGGCTGTGACTGTTGGTGTTACATAAACTATTTTTATATAATAGCAACAGGAAGCACATGCCTAAAGAGCATGAGAAGAAAGTATGTTCTGTCATTTGGGAAGGCATGAGAACTATGGAAGGTAAGACAACCATGGCCGTATGAACTTTTGCTCATGGCTGTACACTGATGAATGACTATTTAAATATGGAAGTGAACATATAAAAATTATAGTAAATTAACATATGTAATGTTATAACTGCACAGTCACCCAGGAAGCAGGCTGCAGCACCAGCTGATCAGGGTGGTACTCCCAAGGGGAATGGGAATGCTCGTGATAGGGAGAGCTGGAACTCCTGCTTCACTAGCTACCAGAATATCTGACCATCCCTCTTTGCTGATCTTTTCAGTGTGACATTAACATGGAGAGTAGACCAGCATACTCTCCCAAATTCTTCTTCTAACTATTTCACGCACTACATATCCCACTACACAGGGGTTGATGTCAGCAAGGGCATGCAGCCAGAAAACTTTGCCCCTGCTACCTAGTGGTGGACCTATTGAAGGGAGGTGATTTTGGGGCTGGGATGGGATGGAGCTTGAACCTGTGCTAAAGGGTATAGGGTACTGCAGTTCCCAGGCTGCTGCTTCTGCCCAATAGAGAGGGGCCCAAGCCTGGAAGTAGTGCCCCAGGAGGCTGCCCTATCAGTGGGTGTATAATGGCATGACAGTTACAGTGCCAAGACATGCTTGGATGGTGTCCCTGTAGTTGTCCTGGTGGGGTGCCCCAAGGCCAATGCCACAGCCACTGGTCACAGCTGGTGGGCTATGGGTACCAGATCCCATGCCAGGACTTGGGACTGTGGGGTGGGTAGGGCCTGTGGTCTGCTCTCCCCATTATTTTTACCGATTATGACAAAAAAGAAAGGGAATCAAAGCAAGTCTGAGGAAACTGAACCATCCAAGGGAATCAGAGAGGCATCATGGAATGTGAGAAGCAGTTGAAGCATTGAGCAGGAGGTGGGTGGATGCTGGATGTGTGCAGGAAGTCAAGTATAGGGGAGGATCAGTCAGAATGATTGCCGGGAGGGATTGTCGAAACAAGCTATTCTGGCAGGGTAGGGCAGATGAATATGGTGGTGTGGGTGTGTTGGTTCAGGAGAAATGGGTGGAATATGTCATGAGTGTAATGAGAGTAGGTGACAGGATAATACAGTAGTAATGAAAATCTTGTTCAGTGGGAAAATGTTTTCATTTGTATCAGCATATGCTCCACTGGCAGGCTTGGATGAGATAGAGAAGGGTAGATTCTGGAATGACTTAATACGTGTAGTAAGTAGTATGGGGGATGATAAGATTGTAGTTTTGGGAGGGGACTTAAAGGGGCACATAGGTGAAGCAGCTCAAGGATATGAAGGAGTACATGGGGGATGTGCACATGGTACAAGAAATGAGGATGGGGAAAGGAGTTTGGGGAGGCAATGAACATGACTGTGGCCAACATACATTTAACAAAAATAGAGAGAACTGTAATAACTCAATTATCCAACATAATAGAGCCAAAGGCATGTCCGGACAGTGAATCCGTCCGGATAATGGACTTCTTCCCTGGCCCCCCTTCGTACATACCCCGATTTTGAAAGCCACTGTAAAAGTCCACTACAGTAAATAGTACAACACTTACTCCTGGTGTTTTACACTACTCTGTCTGGTCAAGTAGACCTATAAGCCACAGCCAAGCAATTACCATGGTCATGCAACCCATCAACCACAAACAAGCAATTAACACTGCAGGGGCACACTCTGCAGTGACATGAAAAAAACATGAAAAAACCTGCCTGGCTGGGCAAAAATGTTCATGTGGCCATAATATCCACCAGGACACAGGCATATTGTTGGGATAAATTGGAAAAATGTACGAATAATGGTTTCGAACAGCCAGATCACTGTGTCTGGACAATGGGTTGTTCGGATAATGGACGTCCAGATAACTGAAGGATTATTGTAGGCTGATTAAATATGAGTCTGGGGAAAACAGCAGCCAGAAAGACTATTTCCTGGTCCGGAGGGCTGATTGGAGGTTAGTGAGGGATGTTAAAGTCATAGAGGGTGAGGAGTGTGTGCAGTAACGTGAGTTATTGATACGTGATATGATACTTAAGGTGCGGATGATGAAAAAGAGGACCTGTGTACCCAGGAGGAAAATATGGAAGTTGAAAAACCATGCAGTAAGGAATGCCTTCTACAAAGAGGTGAGTAGAAAGGTGGCTAAACAGCGAGCTGTTGACAGAAGTGTTAATGAACAGTACAGAACTCTCAAGAACAACCTCCTGAGAGTTACTGATTCAGTGTGTGGATGGAGAAGAGGTCTACCAAGACATAAAGTAACTTGGTGGTGGGATGAGGGTGTAGAACCTGCAGTTAAGGAGAAAAGAAGGCTTTTCTGGGAATGGAAAAAGGGTGGTAACAATGAGGAATACTTGGGTGCCATGCACAGGGCTAGAAAAAAAGTTTACAGGACAAAACCTGAGTCTCAGAGACTTTTATTTGATAACCTAAATACAGTAGTGTGAAAAGGAAGAATATGATATTTAAGGTGGCAAATCAGATGAAGAGGGAAAACAGGGATATCATTGATGAGTAGTGTGTGAAACATGAAAGGTAGTGGTGAACAGTGAGGATATCAAAGACACCTGGAGAGAGCATTACGACCGGTTGTTGCACGAGAAATTTGACTGGGAGAGGCAAGGTTTGAAGCCAGCAGATCCAGCGTTTGGCCCTTGGCATCTGATTGATGCTGTTACTGTGAGCTGGGCAACAGGCAGGATGCAAGTGGGGAAGGCAGCAGGTGTGTCTGGCTGACGGCTGAAAAGTTGAAAGCCTCAGGGGATATAGAAGTAGGGTTAGTCGCTAACTTGATAAATACGATTATATATAGATGTGCTGTCCCAGATGATTGACTGAGGAGTGTAATTGTAAATGTCTATTACAAGGAGAAAGGTGATGCCCTGGAAAGAAGAAATTATGGAGGTATAAAGCTTTTGGACCAGATAATGAAGAAAATGCAGAGAGTTCTAAGGTATGATTTAAGAAAAAGTGAATATTGATAAGATCCAGTTTGGGTTTATGTCAGGCAAAGGGACCACTAATGCCATATTCATTGTTCAACAGTTTTAGAAAAAAAATATATAGGAAAGAAAAGGGATCTGTAATTTGTTTCTGCTGATTTAGAGAAGGTCTTTGACAGAGGCCCTAGAGAGGTGGTGAAGTGGGCAATGAGAAAGCTTGGGATCGAGGAGTGGCTGGCTAGGGTGATTAGGGCTATGTATGTTGGTACTCGCACCCAGGAAATGGTGATTGGAGATTTGAGTGACGAGTTTTCTGTGAATGTTGGTGTGCATCAGGGGTGAGTCTTGAGCCTGTTCCCTAAGCAGTCTGGCCGAACAGCCCTGAGTCCCTAAGGAAGGCCATGGCTGAGACTGGGCTTTCCCACAGAGCTCTCAAGGAGTGTATGTTGTGCTGTTGGCATAGGTGATTGTGTGCAATGCATTCTTTCATAATGTGCTTCATAGTATGGGGTGCTGTGTTATATCCTGGACAGGCATCAGCGACAGAGTCATCCAGCCTCTTCTGATAACTTAAAAGGGCTGGATGATGCCCACATCTCAGCCTGGCCAGGTGGACCCTGTCCTCACGAGGGAGATAGGTTTCAAAAGGATGTGATATCAGGAGGCCGTGCATGCAACTGTGTGTTGTCTTTAAGTGACTGAATGGAAGGCGAGTGATTTGAGTATGGATAAGCTTCTGGAAGCTGGTCTGAGGAGGCCGGGGGGGAAAGATGACAGTATTTGTGTATGATATCGTGTGCTGGGTGTTGTTTTGATGTTCCTTGGTGTGTGTGGATGTGCTGCCATGTAGTGCAGTGGATGTTGTGGGTTTGTGGAGGCTGCAGCGTGAATTTAGGTGCCTCTCATGTCTAGATGGTCCTTGACTCTGAGGACTTTGGTTTTTTGGTTTAGGTGGCCTCTTGTTGTAGTAGTAGTAGCTGTTCCCCAGGCAGTCTGGCCGAACAGCCCCGAGTCCCTAAGGAAGGCCATGGCAGAGAACTTTCCCACAGAGCTCTCAAGGAGTGCATGTTGTGTTGTTGATGTAGGTGATTGTGTGCAATGCAGTCTTCCATGATGTGCTTAATAGTATGGGGTGCTGTGTTACATCCTGGACAGGCATCAGTGACGCAGTCATCCAGCCTCTTCTGATAACTCAAGAGGGTTGGATGAGGCCCATATCTCAGCCTGCCCAGGTGGACCCTGTCCTCACGGGGGAGGTAGGATTCAGAAGGATGGATGTCAGGAGGCCCTGCATGCCACTGTGTGTTGTCTTTGAGTGACTGAATGGAACAGGGAGTGATTTGAGTATGAATATGCTTCTGGAAGCTGGTCTGAGGAGGGCAGGGGGGAAGAGATTATAGTATTTGTGTATGATATCGTGTACTGGGTGTTGTTTTGATGTTCCTTGGTGTGTGTGGATGTGCTGCCATGTAGTGTAGTGGATGTTGTGGGTTTGTGGAGGCTGCAGTGAGAGTTTGGGTGCCTCTCATGTCTAGATAATCCTTGACTTTGAAGACTTTGGTTTCTTGGTGTAGGTGGTCTGTAGGTATAGTAGCTGTTCAGCCTGAGATTATTTTTAAGGCCTTGTTTTGTATGGTCTGAAGAGTGTTGTAGTGTGTTTTAGTGAGGTTAGGAGCCCAAGCAGGGCTTGCATAATTCATCACTGAACGTATATATTGTTTGTATACTGTGGTGGTGGTTTCTTTGTTGTGTCCAAATGTTGTATGGGCAAGTGACTTCAAGGCACTGAGTCTAGGTGTTAATTTATTTTTGATGTTTGTGATGTGTTGTTTAAATGACAATGATGTATTGTATGTTACACCAAGGATTTTGTGTGTGTGTGTGTGTGTGTGTGGTAGGGGAGTGCTGTCTATGGTGAGGTGTGGAATGTGACTGTGTTCTGCTGTCTAGTTTGTGAGAAGGGTCACTGTAGATTTGCCTGGGACTATTTTGAGTCTGTTTGTGGTGAACCATTCATGTAGTGTGTTGAGGTAAGGCTGGAGGATTTGTGTGGCTGTGTTTGCATTTTGGTGTGTGCATGTAAGTGTTATGTCATCTGCATAGGAAGCTACGTGTATTTGTTGTGTGTGGGGTGTGGGTATGTCATGCATGTATAGGTTGAAGAGTGTAGGAGACAAGACAGATCCTTGGGGGACACCATTTGTGAAGTTTCTGATGTTCGAGGACTGACCAGCAAAAGTTACATGTGCATATCTCCCTGCTAAGTAGTTTGCTAGCCATCTTTTTGTGTTATTGTGCATGTTTGTGTTGAATATTTTGTTTGTGAGGTTGTGGTGGGGGATGGAATCAAAAGCTTTACTAATGTCTAGAGTGACAAGAAGTGTTCTATGTGGTGGCCTAGCTGAATTCATGCCATCAAAAACTTTCTGTGTGAGAGTGTTTGTGGAGTGTAGTGGCCTAAAACCATGTTGTGATGGGCTAGGGGGGTATGAGGTGTAACTAGCTGTAGTACCAGTCTTTCAGTGACTTTGGAGGGGGTGCAGAGGAGTGTGATGGGGTGGTGTAGCAAGGTAATGTGGGGTCTTTGTTGGGTTTGGGGATAGTGATGATAATGCCATGCTTCCAGATGTTAGGTGTTATGTTGTGTGAGTAGCTGTAGTTTGATATGCTGGTGAGTGCTTGTATGCCTTGTGGTCCAATGTGTTTAAGGTGTATGTTGCTTATGTTGTCTGGTCCACAGGAAGATGAGTGCTTGAGGTTGCTGATGATGTGCTTCGTCTGGTTGTAAGTGAAACGTGCGAAGTCTGGGTCTGCGGGGAACTGTCTCTTACGTCGGATGATACGTTGGTCGTCACGATGAGGGTTTAGATGGCTGACATGTGAAAAGTGATTGATGAGAGTGTTTGCTTGTTGTTTGTTTGAAGGAATGGTGTCTGTTGTTGTGATGGCAGCGTGTGATTGCGTAGTGTTGCTGTTGGAGAGTGTGATGCTGTTTAGTGTTTTGTAGAGTTTGCTGGTGTTTGCTTTGTGATCAAGTGTTTGGAGATAATTATTCCAATTTAGTGTTTGCTGTTCTGATATTTTATTGCTTATATGAGTGTTGATTTCTTGTATTTGTTGTATGGTGTCATGTGTATGTGGTGTTCGTAGTGTGTCCCATTGTCTGACGAGGCCTTGAATTTCTGGTGGGAAATTGGAGTTGTGTCTTTTTCTGTTGCCTCTGGGGATGTGTTTTTTGTCTGCATTTTGTATAATTGTATTGAAAGTGTGCACAGCGGTGTTGATGTTTGTGATGGATGTACCATTTAATGTTTCAAAATGTTGTTCTGTTTCAGTTGTGAAGGCCTCCTGGTTAGTTCTCTTATAATTAGTGTAAGTGTGTTTGTGGCCAACTGGGGTGATTCTGGTTTTGGTAGTGATGATGATCGGGAGGTGGTCAGAGCCAAGAGCTCTGACCACTCTCCAGGAAGTTGTGGGGGCAAGGTTTGGGGAACAGAAGGTGATGTCTGGGGATGATGGGAGGAAGAGGGCTTGGTGTGGGATATGGGTATGTTGATGGGGATTATTAAGTATGAAAAGGTGATCTGTCTGGGTTTGTAGTGCCAGCCCTCTGTGTGTGTCAGGGTTGTTGACATACCAGGCCGACGCCTTGGTGTTGAAATCACCACCCAGGATGATGTTGGGCATGTTAGTGATGTGGTGTATTTGTGGAGAGTAATTGTGTGGTACTGTGGGGGATGATTGGGGGGGAATGTATATGTTGGCAACTGTCATGTGTGATTTGTTACCAGTGCTTATTTTAACTGACTGTATTTGTCGTAGTGTCATGTGGGGGGAGAAATGACTTTGTGTGTGCACTGGTATCTGAAAAGTTTACGGATTTGTGTACCAGGGTGATGAGTCCACCGCCACCACCGTCAGCCCGGTCCTGTCTGATGGTGGTGAAATTATGAAATGTAGGTGTTTTTTGTGTTGTGTGTAGTTTTGTTTCTTGTAAGATGGCAATATGTATGTTGTGTTGTTTGATGAATTGTGTGAGTTCTTGTTTTTTTTGTGTTTATGCCATCTATGTTTAGTTGGAGAATGTTTATGTTATGTGTGCGGTGTGTGTTGGGTGCTGCAGCACGGAAGGGAGGTAGTGGTGAGCGTGGAGGGGAAGGGGTAGGAGAAGGTTGTGGTGGAGGTAAGGGTTGGGGTGGATTAGTTCGGGGTGGGATAGGAGGGGTTAGGGGATTGGATGGTGTGGGAAGGATTGGTGGGTTAGGTTGAGGAGGTGTGGGGGAAGTAGGAGTAGGGTTGGTGAGGGGGTTAGTGGATGGGGGGAAGGAACATAAGGAGCAGGTCCAGGTGTTTGTGTAGTCTTTTCTGGATGCAAGTGTTGTGCATGTGTAATGGGTCCAGTTCTTCCAGGAATTGCACTGAACTGAACCCTTTGTCTGTCGGCTCGACATAACAGCTTTTGAGCATGTTGGACATGTATATTTGTTGGTGGGTCCTGGATTGCTCTCAATATCCCCGGCGAGAAGAAGTTGTCGAGAAATGACCGTCGGGGAGTCATTTCTCGGTGTAGAAAAAACAGTGTTGTTGTGTGTGGTGTGTTGAGAGATGTGGTACTTGCCCGGGCAACTGAAGCCACTCCCAGATTCTCAGGCCCCGTAAGGAGGGGGGGGGTGTTGCGGTGGTTTGGCCCCCATGCTGTCCTCCTCTTCTCCTTGACAGCCTCTGTGGGGTAGACCCACGACGAAGATGCCACCGCTCCAGGTCTGCTTCTTGTTGTTTATCATGGTGCTTGAAGCCCTCTCACGTGACAACAGAAATGGACTCCCGAGGGAGATGTTATATGCCAATGATTTGGTGTTGACTGCAGAGAATGAAAGGGAGGTGAAGGAAAGATTTAGGAAGTGGAGAGATGGCATGGGGCACAAGCATTTATAAGTAAATGCAGATAAAACAAAAGTGAAGGTACCTTTGGCTGGTGGCAGTACTGTAAAATAAGAGGGAGAGTGGGCATGAGTGATTTGCCACAAGGGTGTAGAAAATAATTCCATCTTGTGCAGTGTTTGTGATAAGTGGGTGCATAAGAGATGTAGTGGTATTATAGGCAGACTGCGAAATAATGCTGATTTCAGGTGTGCAGTGTGTCGGGGAAAACAGGTAGAGATTGTCAGGCATGAAAGGACTGATCTTGCTGGTGAGTCTCTTGACAGTGTGGAAAAGGTTTGTTATTTGGGGGCCATGTTATGTGCTGGAGGTGGGGCCGGAACTAGGTCTGTGGCTGGAATGAGGAGTGGTTGTTAGAAATTCAGGGAGCTGTTGCCTCTCCTGATACTGGGAGGGCTCTCCCTCCATGCTAAGAGATCTTTGTAGGCAGTATGTGTTAGAAGTGTAACGCTGTATGGTGGTGAGACCTGGGCAGTAAAGGAAAAGGATATGCGCAGGCTCAAATGTACGGAAATGTCAATCATTAGGTGGATGTGCAGTGCATCCCTGAGTCCAGAGCCAGGGGGGACTAGGTTTACGATGGAAGAGTTGAGAGGTAGGATGGAACTTGAGTGTATTGGTGTTGTAATAAGGAGAGGTAGATTGAGATGGTTTGGGCATGTGGAGAAGAAAGGGTTTTGATAATTGGGTGCAGAAAGTGAGAAGCACTAATGTTAGGGGTTGGGTTGCAAGAGGCAGACTGAAAAAGATCAGTTATGAGGTCATTGAGTATGACCTCTGGGATAAGGGACTGAACAGAGAAGTTGCCAGAGATCAAGCAACATGGAGAGCCATCACTAGGTGACCAAAGCTTACGCAGGCAAGCATGTTGGAGCCTTAAAAAAAAAAAAAAAAAAAGTGCTGTTTTGGTTAAAAGTACAACTGAAACTCACTCATTAATTTGGCATGACTGTGGCTCGAGCTTTGCTGAATTATCCAATGTGCAAGACCCTACTCTTACATCTGTATAAGTACCAAACACGCAGGGCAGATCACAAACACACTTACCTTGTCCTACATTTTTGCATAGTTAGTTCTACTGTTATTTCAACACTAAACACAATTATTTAATGACAATAACTTTCCACATATATTTGCAGTTCTCTATTCTCTTGTGCTTGAAAGAAGTATCAATGTAACAGCACTCTGATTACATTCCTTACTACCTAACTTGGCCTCATGTTGCTTTGCCTCTCTGAAGCATGCACTACTGTCTCTAATATTCTTATCTGTCAGTTTACTGTATGGCATGATCTTACTTAAAGCCTTCTAGAAAGAATTTTCTCCTTTTTTCCCCCTCAACAACAAGTACACTGCATGTCCTATTGTGATTGTTTTAATTTTTGACTTGGACAAAGTTGGTATCAGTTCAATGACTTGAAAAGTTGTTTGTCACCATAACTCTAACAGTTCATTATTTGGTCCACTGCAGAACTAAGCCTTTTCCTGGGAGGAAGTCTGATAGCCAGTATTAACCCTCCCCCATGCTGACAAGTATGAAGAGGAAGGGGTGTGTGGGAAGAATACTACACATGAAAGATGACATGCTGTAATGGCTATAAATGTGTGTGTTAAAATCTGTATATGTCATTGGTGGAACGGACTGGGTGCAAACATATGCAAGCATATGAAAGGGAATACATGAAGAAACAATTTTAAATATCTACCATAGCTTGGGTTTTGAATTTCAGCACATGTAGATTACGAGTCAAACATAGTAGGAGTACAGTAACACCATGCCTCCAAGATTCCATTAACTTGAAGCTGATATCAAAAATATTAGTTACGTGTATTTCGTGTAAGTAAAAATAGCCAAAAGAGGCAAAATTCCCAAATACTGGATGCTGAATCATTAACATTCTGCTATACTTGCAAAATGCAAGGTGCAAATGCTGCTTGGTATTAGGATAGTATGTTTTAAACAATTACTTTATTCAGCTACATTAGCTCACAGTATTGATGTTTCATGTGTTTTTTGCACCTGCATAGTTCATGTACTTGTAATCTGTGTAGTATGAGCATACAAGTACATATTATAATACAGTTAATCAGCATGTGGGACTACCCTCAGCCAGGCTGTAACAGAGAATCTGTGTATCTCATTATGAGTGATCTGAGTTATTACAGGTATTATATTTAGAATTACAAAGAACAATTCAATAATTCAAAGAATAATTCAGTCACTACTGATATCATCTCAAAGTAAAAGCTAAGGACAACAGTAAGTTATACAGCAGGTGCTTCAATGATACCATTAAATCTGTAAATTTCATCTCAGTATTGTTCGTGGCCTGTTCCCCTCCCCCCACCTCTTAACTGCCACTCTACCTTGGATGTCTACCTCCTGTTTTCTGGGAAAGACATGACTTGTCCATAACTATTTCTGTTTTTAACTTGTGGTGGTGTTATCCTCAAATTTCAAGCTCCCTATTTACCTCTCCGCGTGATATTCAACAAAATCCATTCTATTTCTCTAATTTCACTCCAAAGTTTCCATTTTGGAGATTTTATTAAATTCTCAATTTCCACTCTATAACTAAGAACAAGAAAAACACTGACTACATATCCTTCTTTTTTGAGGAGGGGACAGTTTATTATCCTTCATTATATTACATTATTTAACTAAAGCACTCCATCCCAATTCTATTCTTTACTTGATTTCAGTGTCATAAACTGGAAACATATACACTGCCTGTCCTAATAAATAATTCATCTTCAATACCTTCTAATTCTTCATCTATTTTCTGTGCAACGGGCTGATCATTCATCATCATTCAATCCTACATTGCCCCATGAGAAGAGTAGGAACCCAGGGCTAGGCAAGTTGGTCCTGACATTTAAGATGAGAGTGATCAGCCTCACTCATCCCTGAATGGCATTACTTGAGCAATAAACCCCAACCACCCCTTGGATATAAACTTTCACCAGCTCAATCCGATAGGAGCTCCGTAATTACTCACAAATCCACAGGCACCAAAATTTGGATATATGGTTACCACCCAGCACACTAAATGGTTTCCTGGTGTACAGGAAACCATTTGGTTTGTCACTCAGTGTAGAATCACCCACGGGCAGAAGGAAGAGGAAAGAACGAAGGAAAGAAGGACAGAAGAGGGATTGTAAATTCACCCGTAGGCAGAAGGATGAGCAAAGAATGAAGGAAAGAAAGACAGAAGAGGATGGAAGGAAAGAAGGATGGACGAGAGAAAAGGGCAGACACCCGAGAGCAGCACTACATCAAGTGAGTGGATGGTGAGAGTCCCCACCGATCATCTATCTATCTATCTATTGCCAGACACCATAATCCCGTAAGGGGTGGCCATTTGACTTTGAGTTATTTTTTTTTACGGGGAGGGGCACTAACCCTCCACCAACCCACTTGTTGACACGTAGGGAGCACGTATGGTTTGGTTATATGGTTACCACCCAGCGTTGTAAATGGTTTCTTGGCTTACAGGAAACCATTTGGCTTGTCACTCAATGTAATGCCACCTGTAAAGGAAAGAAAAGCAGTAAGAAGTGACAGGAAATATAGGAGAAATAGGAAGAAAGGAGGGCAGGCACAGAAAAAGAATGATAAAGGCTAAGGAAGAAGTAGGCAGCACTACATCAAGTGAGTGGATGATGGTCGAACGATCATGTACGTTAAAAAAAATTCATTTTTCCTTCAGCCTCTCCCTGTTTTCACCATTAATCATGAGTCACTAATATTAACTTTTCACAGACACCTGATGAGTGTTAAAACATTTACCACTGATATTAATTCCTTTGCCAACTTCGTCTTTTTCTGAAAACATCAGCTAAGTATAACAAAACATGACACTGGTGAAACTATGTCTCCTTGTCTGACAAATCTCTTCACTGACATTTCCTGGTTTTTATGGTGTTTGTACTATCATTGTTCAGTACAGTACTATAACTGTCTTCTGTTACCTTTACAAAAGCTTCTTCTAGCAGCCTGACAGACAGAGGACAGCCACTATTGACCACTGCACAAGACAAACTTTACATCACTTTATGTGTGTTCATTCATCAAACAGAAGCATGTGCTTTGCATCATACCACGAGACTACCCAGGTAATCACAGCCAGACTTCATACTCAAAGAAAGGGTGGTCACTAACAAACTGCCTTCACAGCACCCTTTTCTTCACCATCAAACTATCCTCTCTCCAACTCATAACACCCCCATTTATACCGGTAAACTGATTTACCTTATTCTTCCACCTCATATGCAGTTCTCCTCTCTCCTACACCACAGGCACATACACTCTCCTGGTCAGTCTTTCATTCTTCATTCTCTCCAGATGGCCAAACCACCTCAAGGTAGGCTACTTCTGTAGCTTTCCAAAACATCCATATCAATGCCACCACATTCCCAAACATCCTCGTTTGTCTGTCTGTCTCTTTACACAGTCCTCTCAGAAAACTCATTTCCACTCTTCTCACTCTTGTCTTATGGTATTCCAGCCAAGTCCAACCTTCACTTTCATAACTTAGAGTGGGGATCACAATGCTGTCATGCAACAAATTCCTTGCTCATCTCCCTGATCCATGTCACCAGTCACCACCTCTAAATGCTTCCTTTCCTGCTGAAACTTTCCTTACACTTTATCCTCTAAACACCCGCCCTTGCTCATCACCGTTGTACTGTATCATTTATCAAGGCTCCAACATGCTTGTGTGCATTGGCCTTGGTCACCTAATGAGAGCTCTCCATGCTGCTCAGGCTTTAGCAGCCTCTCTATTCAATCCCTTATCCCTGAGCTCACACTTTATGACCGCATCCCAGGTCTTTTTTGATCTGCCTTGCACAACCTTGTTCCCGATGTTCACACTTTTCACATTCCGCACCCAACTGTTATCCACCATCCCCTCAACATGCCCAAACAATCTCAAGCAACCCCTCTTCATCACAACACCAATACATTAAATCCATCCTTCCTTTCAACTCTTCTATCACAATCCTAGCCCCCCTAGGCCTTGCATTTAAGGAGGCACTGCACAACCATCTAATCACTGTCATTTTTGTATGTTTGAGCCTACAAATATCTTCTTCCTTTACTGAACAGGTCTCACTACCAAACAGCATAAACACTCCAACATATGCCACATACAAAGATCCCTTAGCAATGAGGGAGAGCCCTCTCAAGGAGAGTAACAGCTCCCTGAACATCCTCCAGCCATTCCTTACCCAGCCACCTCCAGCACATAACATGTCTTGCAAATAAGAAAACTTCACACACACAAGAGACTCTCCAGATCAATCCTTTCATGCCTGACAATTTCTATATGGTCTTCCAACAAACTGCACACAAGAAATCAGCATCATTTTGCACCCCAACTGTAATAACACTACACTTCTTACGTACCCATTATCACAAACACTGCACAAGAGGGAGTTACTTCTCACAACTTTGTGGCAAACCGCACATGGCCACACTCTCTCTGCTTTGACAGAACTAGACATCATCACTTTTGTTTTATCCACATTCACTTTCATACCTCTGTGCCCCATTCTGTCTTCACTTCCTAAATCTTTCCTCTGCCTCCCATTCATTCTCTGCAGTCAACACCAAGTCATCTGCATACAACACCTCCCATAAGAATGCATTTCTAAAGTCATATGAGAGAGCTTCAAGCACCATAACAAACAATATGGGGCTCAAGACTGACCCCTGATGCATTTCAATTCATGGAAAGCGTTATTTAAATCACCACTCAATTGCACTTGGGTGCAAGTACCCATATACATAGCCATAACTACTCTAACCAGCCACAGCTCAATTCCAAGCGTTCTCATTGGCAGTTCATCACCTCCCTTAGGACTCTGTCAAAGACCTTTTCCAAATCAACAAAAACAAATCAACAAGGCAAAGCTCCCTTTTCTTTCCAATACATTTTTCCTGAAGCTGTCAGACAATGAATATAGCATATAAGTGGTTCCTTGCTTGGCATAAACCCAAACTACATCTCATCAATCTCACTCTTTCCCTTGTAAACCTTCTAGGACTCTCTCCATTAACTTCATTATCTGGTCCAAAAGTTTTATACCTCTATGATTTCCTCTTTCCAGGGCATCACTCTTCCCCTTATTCACATTTACAATCACACTCTTAAGCCAGTTATTTGGGACAACACTCTCATATATAATCAAATTTATCAAATCAGTAATTAAACCCACTCTTATATCTCCCAAAGCCTTCAACATATCAGCAATCAATCCAGACACACCCACTGCCTTCCCCAACTGCCCTCTGCCTATTGCCCTGTTCACATTAACAGCATCGACTAAAGTCTGAGATCCACTGACTCCAAATCTTCCCATTTCCAGTCAAACTTCTCATTCAGAGACTGGTTATAATGCTCTCTCCAGCCATCTTTACTATCCGTATTGTCCACCACTACTTTTGCTTCACCATTCTTCACAAACTGCTCACCTATGATATCCATGTTCTTCCTGTTCATCTGATTTGCCGCCTCAACCCTTTCGTGCACGGTAAGTTTTATTAACCCTTTTGCGCACGGGACCGCAATTTGCATTACATGTGGTGTGGTGTGCCAAAGCACAGGACCTCAAATCGCGTGAAAACGCGAAAAAAATTAACCAAAAAATAAGTTTTCGGTCGATTTGTGTCAAATTTTGTAGCGTTCTAGCAGCCATTTGTCTCTCCCGAGGTAAGACCTTGGCAACACTGCAATGACTCATATGTGTCTGTACATAGTGATAGAATCTCAGTGCTCCACAAGCAGCCAGACAGCAGGGTCGTGCTGTGTTGTGTTGTCCCTTTAAATCCGCCATTTTCCCCCTCCCACCCGAGGCTGAAGCCATTATTGAAATATTGTCATTGTACAGTGTTTTTGACTATACAGTGAAGTGATTGTGTCTATTGAACATAGATAAATTGTTTATAAAGCATTGGGGCCCGTTATCAGCCGTTAGGCCTAGAGGCACAGTATGGTTTGTTATAGCGGGGTTTCCACTCACCCTGCCCATAAAATTATGTATTTTACACTTATAGTGAAGCCATTACTTATATCTGTGAAACATATAGCGCCTGGATTAGTGAAATAACTGACCAACCATAGCAGGCATTATGTTATGCCACAGAGATATATAGACATATGCATTAGTTGCTAAGGGAACAGGCGGTCTCTTACGCCACACAATAGGGAAGGGAATAATAGAAGAGGTTGGGATGGAATCATGTGATACTGTTTTATTATGTATATGGTTCAGTGTGAAATATACGTATAAAATAGTGCAGCAAGTGTTCACCAAGAAATATTGCATGCATTGACTGACAGCAGAAAGTTACGTAATGATCAGAGACAAGAAAATACGCCACACGGCAACATATATATGACATTATAAACATATGTTGTGCAGCGAATATTCATGGAGAAATCTATTGTGATGTGTTAGGCAAACATGGTGCAAGGAACAGAGAATATGCCCCACACACACACACACACACACACACACACACACAAGTCTGTTTGCTGATGATGCCAAGATCTTGAGGAAGGTAGAGGTTGAGGAGGACTGTAAAATGCTGCAGGAGGATCTGGATAGGATACATGACTGGAGCCGGATGTGGGAAATGAAGTTCAACACAAAAAAATGTAAAATATTGGAAATGGGTAGAAGCACCAAGAGACCTTCACTGAACTATATGATGGGTAATGAACCAATCACAAAAGCAAGAGAAGAGAAAGATTTAGGAGTACTGATCCAGGATAGTTTGTTACCTGAAAAACACATCAACAAGATAGTTAGAGAGACATATAAACTCTTGACCAACATAAGAGTGGCATTCCATTACATGAATGAAGAGATGATGAAAAAACTGATAGTGGCCATGATCCGCCCCAGGTTAGAATATGCGGCAGTAGTGTGGTCCCCACACAAAAAGAAAGATATAAACGTGATTGAGAGAATACAAAGAACAGCAACCAAGATGGTCCCCAGTCTGGCAGATCTGTCATATAGTGAGAGGCTAGAGAGGCTGGATTTGCCATCCTTAGAGGAAAGGAGAGAGAGGGGTGACATGATTGCAGTGTTCAGGACCATGATAGGAGTAGATAAAATTGACAGAGAAGAACTGTTTTTATGGGATAAGAGAGCAACAAGAGGACATGGACTGAAACTGAAGAAGCCGCGCTGCTTGAAGGACATCAAGAAATATAGTTTTCCGTATAGATGCATAGGCCTGTGGAATAGACTGGACAAAGAGATCGTCCAGTCTAAAAACTTAAACGAGTTTAAAGCTAAATTTGACTTATTGAGAAACAGAGACAGGACCCCACGAGCGTAGCTCATTTCCTGTATATCACAATTAGGTAAATACACACACACACACACTACCTAACTCATCTTCAATTTCTTCAAGTTCCTGCCAGCAGCTCAACACCTCTGGAGCAAGTGAGTTATCCATATTTTGTTGATTTGTACATTGACCTGTTTCTACATTTCTATATTTTTTTTCACAAATAAGTATTGTTTTTTACATGTATGAGATGGAAGAAAATTCAGCTTTAGTATCAGTACCTAGCAAAAAGACTAGTGGAAATGTTGAGTTACTGAGAGCACTATCACGTGAATAATTTGAGTAAAAAAAAAAAATAATAATAATAAAACGTAACAAGCGAAAATATGTAAGTACTGTATTCGTGAGGCAGGGAAATGGAGCGTTTTTATCTTGCTTGCGGGCGAGGAAGAGTGTTCTATCTTTGTCGTCCATTTACTCCAAAATTATTGAACGTATTGTTTTCCTGTAAGAACCATGATAAAGATCAGTGAATTCTACGTATATACAGGACATAACTATGCAATTTCTCTAATGAAAAGTTGTGGTTACGTAGGCGGTTATTGTGCGTGCATGACGAAAGTGCACCACGCCCACGAGTACCCTGTAGTTTTTTCCGATTTACTCGGAAACTATGAGGTGTATCAAAAGAAAAAGGTATCAGGAGAAAGTTTATGAAATTCTACATAAGATTATGTAATAAAAACATAAGGTGTGCGAGAAAACTTCTGCAGTATACCTCCCTGAACAAAAATCAATTTTTTTACAAAAATGGTTTTTAGTTTTTGGCTATTTTCTCGAAAACTACAAATCGCATCACAACCGGACATACCTCATTAGAAAGCCAATGAAATTCTCTATCAAAGCTTACAATAACATATTTCTGTATGATGGAAAGCACTCGAACGACGATGTTGGGAAGTGAGATCAACGTTCCAAAATGTTTATTCACGGAGGCTTAGTGCACTTTTATTCGTATTTTTCTGGTTTTTCTTTTGGCTTATCAGCTAGAACAAACATCACTGAATAAGATGATGTGAGTTTCAGGGCAA
>JAGKTI010000169.1:156926-172771 GCA_018397915.1 Birgus latro
TGTGTGTGTATATATATGCATGTGTGTGTGTGTGTGGCGTATTCTCTGTTCCTTGCACCACGTTTGCCTAACACATGCGATGCACACAATAGATTTCTCCACGAACATTCGCTGCATGACATACATATATAATGTCATATATGTGATGCAGTGTGGTGTATTTTCTTGTCTCTGATCATTACGTACCTTTCCGCTGTCAGTCAATGCACGCAATATTTCTCGGTGAACACTCTATCTATCTATTGCCAGAAGCCTCAATCCCACATGGGGTGGCCACAAACAAACCGCCTCCACGTCACCCTGTCCCCTGCCACCCCACTACCACGCTCCCAACCCACACCCCCCTCTCTCACACACCTCTCCACTCCATCCCATCCTCGGCCTCCCCCTCCCTCTCGCTCCCTCCACCCCACTCAAATACACTCCCCTCGTCGGTCTTTCACTCTCCATCCTCTCCACATGCCCAAACCACCCCAACGCGCCTCTTCCAACGCTTACCATCACGTCCCCAACCACACCACAATGCTCCCCCACTTTCTCACTTGCCAGTCCGTCTCTCCATGCAACTCCACATGCTCCCCCCAAACAACCCACCTCCACCGCTCCCACCCCCGACTCCCGTTCCTCCAACAGGGTCCAAGCCCCACCTCCACACGCCAGAGTCGGCATCACAACACTTGTCATGCAACAACTTTTCCACTTCCATGCTCACCTCCCCATTTCCTATCACTGCCCTCAACGAACCAGCAACCCACCCCTCCACCCCTGCTGCACCCCCTCGAGCACCTCACCCTCCAGACCTCAACCCCCACTCACCACACTGCCCAGGTACTTAAATTCACTCACATTCTCCATATCCTTCCCATCCAATCTCACTGTACACCCACTGGCCTCACTTCTCTCGAAGACCACCACTTTACTCCTCCCTACATTCACCCCTAGATTCCGCCTCCCACACACTCTCCCAAACTCATCCACCAAGCCCCGCAGCCCCCCCCCGTCCCCGCCCAACAACACAGCATCATCCGCAAACAACAGTACAGGGAGCCTCCAAACACCGCCCCCTCCCACCAGGGCCGCTCCAACATCCACCGCCCGACCCTGCATCCCCCCTACAACCCCATCCATGTACAGATTGAACAACCACGGAGACATGACACATCCCTGCTTCAATCCAACCTCCAAATGGAAAGATTCACTCAGTTTGCCATCCACATGCACTGCAGCCCTAGCACCCTCATACATACTCTTCACTGCCTTCAACAACTTCCCATCCACTCCATATAGTCTTAATACCTTCCACAAATCTTGTCCATCCACACCGCCATATGCCCTCTCCAGATCCACGAAGGCCGCATACAACTTTTTGCCCTTCTCCAGAAACTCCTCCACCAAGGATCCATGAATGAACATCTGGTCTACACAACCTCTTCCCTTCCCAAAACCTCCCTGTTCTTCTCCAACTAATTCCTCAGTAATTTCCCTAACTCTGTCAACAAGTATCCCACCATATACTTCTCCTACCACACTGAGAAGGCAAATGCCCATATGATTACCACACACTGCTCCTTCCCCCTTTCCCCCGCACAGAGGGACAACTACACCCGACTTTCGACTTTCAATCCTCCGGGACTCCACCCTCCCCCCAAGCCAACCCGCACACCCTCCACACCCATTCCACCATTACCCTTCTCCCACGCCTCAGTACTTCACCACACACACTCCATCAATTCCCGGGGCCCTCCCCACCCCAACCCCCCCCCCCCCCTCCCTCCTGGTGATCCTCCCCCCCCCCCCCCACCCCCCCCCCCTCGCCACTCCCCAGCCACTCGCTGCACTATTTTATACGTATATTTCACTCTGAACCATGTACAATATAAAACACTATCACATGATTCCATCCCAGCCTCTTCTGTTATGTATCTCTATGGCATAACATAATCCCTGCTATGGTAGGTTAGTTATTTCACTAATCCAGGAACTATATGTTTCACTGATATAAGTAATGGCTTCACTGTAAGCGTAAAATACATCATTTTACGGGCAGGGTGAGTGGAAACCCCGCTATAACAAACCAGACTCTGCCTCTAGGCCTAACGGCTGATAACGGGCCCCAATGCTTTACAAACAATATATCTATGTTCAATAGACACAATCACTTCACAGTATAGTCAAAAACACTGTACAATGACAATATTTCAATAATGGCTTCAGCCTCGGGTGGGAGGGGGAAAATGGCGGATTTAAAGGGACAACACAACACAGCACGACCCTACTGTCTGGCTGCTAGTGGAGCACTGAGATTCTATCACTACGTACAGGCACATATGAGTCAATGCAGTGTTGCCAAGGTCTTACCTCGGGAGAGACACGTGGCTGCTAGAACGCTACAAAATTTGACGCAAATCGACCGAAAACTTATTTTTTGGTTATTTTTTTCGCGTTTTCATGCGATTTGAGGTCCTGTGCTTTGGCACACCACACCACATGTAACGCAAATTGCGGTCCCGTGCGCGAAAGGGTTAAATGCCACATTCTTCCTTTCAGTACTATTTAGGTACTCCTGCAAAAGTCTCTGAGACTCAGATCTTGCCCAATATTCTTCCTTTCTAGTCCTATGCTTGGAAGCCAAGTATTCTACTCTGTTACTATCCCATTTCCGTTCGCAGAAAAGTCTTCTCTTCTCCTTAACTGCAACCTCTACACCCTCATCCCACCACCATGGTATCTCATATGTTGGGGGGCCCCTTATACATCCACACAATGAATCAGTAACTCTCAAGAGATTATTCTTGAGAGCTCTGTGCTGCTCATTAACACTTATGTCAACTTTTCCCTCTTCAGCCATCACTCTACTCATCTCACTATAGAAGGCATCCCTTACTGCTTGGTTTTTCAACTTCCATACTTCCCCCATGGGTGCATTGGTCCTCTTCTTCATCACCTGCTCTTTCAGCACCACATCACATTATCAGTAATTTGTGCTGCAGCACATATAGTCTTTGCTCCCAATCTCCTCTCAGCCCTCCTGACCAGGAAATAGTTAATCTGGCTACTATTACCCTCAGACTCACATTTAAACAACTTACTCTCTCTTTTCCTAAAATGCTTGCTGCTCACAATCATGCTCACTGACCCCCCAGATTCGAGTATCCTTTCCCCTTCCGCATTCCTTGTATCACATGCACGTCCCCCATGCACCCCTTCAAATCCTTGAGTTGCAACACTCACATGACCATTTAATCCCCACCCAAGCCAAGCTACTATCTAATCATCCTCCATACCACCAACTACATATACCAAGTAATCCCAGAATCTCTTCTTCATCATTCAAGCCAGCCTGAGTAGAACTGGCCAATGTAAATGAAATCATGAGCTTACCAAACAAAACTTGTGCTACTATAATCCTTTCATTTATTCTTATTACATTCATGGTGGTAGGTCGGGGTGCCCCTCATCCACCCACTTAGTGTAGTGGTACTCTGTTTTTAGGGTAGCTCTACACTGAGTGGCAAGCCAAATGACCTCCTGTAAACCGGGAAATCAATTACAATGCTGGGTGGTAACCTTATAACCAACCAACACGTGATCCCTAGGTGACAACAAGTGGGTTGGTGGAGGGTTAGTGCCCCTCAACAGAAAACAACTAACTAAAAATACGAACAAGAAGCCTTGGACCAGGACTGACCAACAGGGGACGACGACGAACCGAACAAAGGACATGGTACGGATTGCGACATGGAATGTAAGGGGTGCAAATTATGAGATGAAAGAGAGAGAAATTGCCCACGTGCTTGAGGGTGTAAAATGGATGTATGAGGATTAACTGAAACTAAATGGAAGGGTGAGAGAATGAGAGTGCAGATGGGGTATATGTGCAGGAGTGGGTGAGAATGAGAGGGCAAAAGAAGGAGTGTGTATTGTTGTGTGCAAGAGTTGGAAGGAAAATACAAGAAAGTATGGATCAGCTGGATCAAGGATTGTTTGGGTAAATTTGAAAGTTGGACAACAAATTTGGGCAATTGTGTATGTGTATGTGCCAATGCAAGATCATGCAAGCAGAGTGAAAGATGAGATCAGGACAAATGTGGAAATGTGCATGGAACAGTTTCAAAGGAATGAGAGAGTGTTTTTGATAAAAGATATGAATGGAAAAGTAGGGAGTGTGAAGGTGGATGGAATAGTTGGTAAGTAGGGTGTGCCTACAGAGGTGGATGAGAATGGCAGTGCTCTAGTGGACATTTGGGCCAGGAGGGAGTTGTTGATAGCCAATATCCTCTTCAGGCACAAAATGATCCACAGGTACACGTAGCGAGTGATGAGAAAGGTGGGCGGTGAACTGAATGAACGGAAGGCAATGACTGTTATGAATGTGCGAATGAAAGGATGAGAAGGTGTGTAATGGATGCAAGAGTATATAGAGGTTGGGGGAGTGGACTTTCTGACCATCACTTGGTGGTGATCAGAATCAAGGATTAAATGAAATGGAGGAACAGAAGAATGGAAGGACAGGAGGAAGTAGTTCATACAAGGAGGGTGGAAAGGTTACAAGAGGATGGAAAAAAGGCAGAATATAAGAAAGAAGTGGAAGAGCGATTGGGTAAATATGGAGCAGATGGGGGATGTGTGTGCAAGATATTCACAGAAGAAATCTGTGCAGTATGTGAGCTGGTGTGTGGGATGAAGAGAAGACGAAAGGAGGTGAAAGGAACAGCATGGTGGAATTAAGATGTGAGACAGGCAGTGGCACAAAAGAAGAAAGAATATAATGAGTGGACAAGAAACAGGTGTGGAAAAAGCTGAGATATGGAAGAGAGAGTTATATGCAGAGAGGAAGAAAGAAGTGAAAAGACTAGTAAGAGAGTAAGAAGAAAGTGGATGAGGAATCTGGAAGGAATTTGAGTGTAAAGTGGAGGGAATGTAAGAAAATGTTATGGAAAGATGTAAAGAGAGTTAGACACAGTGTCAAAGAAGGTGTCAAAGAAGTTAGATGGGGAGTGAATGATAAAAATGGTAGGTTACTGGTAAAGAAAGGAGAAAAAGTGAGCATATGGAGAGAAAACTTCAAGGAACTGTTGAACACAGAGAACGAAAGTAATGTGAGTATAAGTAGCTGGGGAATGGCTGTGGGATGGAGGGATGTGAGAAGAGAGGAAGAAATCAGTAGGATGGAAACTGTGGAAGCAATGAAGAAAATAAAAATGAGGAAAGCCCAAGGAATTGATGGAGTGTGTGGTGAAATGCAGAAGCATGGGGGAGAGATAACAGTAGAATGGATGTGGAAGATGTGCAGATTGACCTGGGAGGAAGGTAGAGTCCCGGAGGATTGGAAGTCATGTACAATTATTCCCCTGTACACAGGAAGAGGGGAAAAAGAAATGTGTGGCAATCACAGGGGCATTGTCTTCTTAGTGTAACTGGAAAAGTATATGTTAGGATACTTATTGACATAGTTAGGTAAATATCAGAGGAACTAGTTGGAGAAGAACAGGGAGGGTTTAGGAAGGGAAGAGGCTGTGTGGATCAGCTATTCATTTTTACATCTTTAGTAGAAAAGGTTCCAGAGAAGGGGAAGAAGTTGTATGCAGCTTTTACGGATTTGGTGAAGGCACATGACAGCGTGGATAGACAAAGACTGTGGAAAGTATTAAAAATATATGGAGTAAATGGGACGTTGTTGAATGCCGTGAAGAGTACGTATGAGGGTGCTAAGGATGCAGTGCATCTGGATAGTGAACTGAGAAAATTTTTCTATTTTCTATTTTTCTATTTTCTATTTGTGAAATGGTGCTTAAAGAACGAGTGATGAGAAGGAGGACATATGTACCTAGGAGGAAAATATGGACGCTGGGAAACCAAACAGTAGGGGATGAGGAGAGTGGTGGCTGCACAGGGAGCCGTAGTACAGAGCCCTTAAGAACAACCTCTTGAGAGTTACCGATGCAATATGTGGTTGGACAAGAGGCCCACCAAGACATAAAGTAACTTGGTGGGGGGATGAGGGTGTGGAAGCTGCAGTTAAGGAGAAAAGAAGGCTTTTCCGGGAATGGAAGAAGGGTGGTAACAGGGAGGAGTACTTGGCTGCCAAGTGCAGGGCTAGAAGAGAGGTATACAGGGCAAAGTTTGAGTCACAGACTCTTTTACTTGATAATCTAAATCATGGGAAAAAGAAAAATATGATATTTAGGGTGGCATATCAGGTGAAAAGGGATAATCGGGATATTGTAGTAGAGCAGTGAGTGAAGAATGATGAGGGAAGGGTAGTGGTGAACAGTGGGGATATTAAAGATGCATTTGGAAAAGGCCTTTGACAGAGTCCCTAGAGAGGTGGTGAAGTGGGCAATGAGAAAGCTAGGGTTGGAAGAATGGCTGGTTAGGGTGGTTATGGCCATGTACATGGGTGCTCGCACCCAGGTAAGAGTGAATGGAGCTTTGAGTGATGAGTTTTCCGTGAATGTTGGTGTGCATCAGGGGTCAGTTTTGAGTCCCTTGTTGTTTATCATGGTGCTTGAAGCCCTCTCACGTGACTTCAGAGATGGACTCCCATGGGAGATGTTGTATGCTGATGATTTGGTGTTGATTGCAGAGAATGAAAAGGAGGCGGAGGAAACATTTAAGAAGTGGAGAGATGGTATGGGGTACAAGGGCTTAAGGGTAAATGCAGATAAAACAAAAGTGATGATATCTAGGGTTGGTGGCGGTACAATCAGAGGAAAGGGAGAGTGGCCATGTGCAGTTTGCCACATGGGTGTGGGAAGTAATTCCATCTTGTGTAGTGTTTGTTATAAATGGGTACACAAGATATGTAGTGGTATTAGAGGTAGACTGCGAGATGATGCTGATTTCATGTGTGCGGCGTGTCCGGGAGAGCAGGTGGAGATTGTTAGGCGTGAGAGAGTTGAACTTGCAGGTGAGTCTCTTGAGTGTGTGGAGGAGTTTCATTATTTGGGAGACATGTTATGTGCCGGAGGTGGGGCTGGAGTTAGCTCGGATGCTAGGGTGAGAAGTGGTTGGAAGTTCAGGGAGCTGTTGCCTCTCCTGACATTGAGAGGACTCTCCTTACGTGCTAAGGGGTCTTTGTATGCAGCATGTGTTAGGAGTGTGATGCTGTTTGGTAGTGAGACCTGGGCAGTAGAGGAAGAGGATATTCGCAGGTTTAAACATACAGAAATGACAATGATTAGGTGGATGTGCAGTGCGTCCCTGCGTGCAAGGCCTGGGGGGGCTGGGTTTACGATGGAAGAGTTGAGAGGTAGGATGGGACTGGAGTGTATTGGTGTTGTGATCAGGAGAGGTAGGCTGAGGTTGTTTGGACATGTGGAGAGGATGGGGGATGATAATTGGGTACAGAGGGTGAGAGGTGTTAATATTGGGGGAGGGGTTGGGAAGGGTAGACCGAGAAAGACATGGGATGAGGTCATTAAGTGTGGCTTAATTAAGGGTTAAGGGACTGAACAGGGAGGCTGCCAGAGATCGAGCAGCGTGGAGAGCTGCTATTAGGTGACCAAGGCCGATGCATGCAAGCATGTTGGAGCCTTCAAAAACGAAAACAAAAACAAAAACGAAAACGGAGAGAGCATTATAGCCGGTTGTTGAATGAGGAGTTTGACTGGGACAGGGATGGTTTGGAGCCAGCAGATCCAGTGTTTGGCCCTTGGCCTTTGATTGACGCTGCTACTGTGAGTGAGGCAATAGGCATGATGCGGGCAGGGAAGGCAGCAGGTGTGTCTGGGTTGACTGCCGAAATGTTGAAGGCCTCAGGAGATATTGGGGTGAAGTTAGTCAATGACCTGGTAAACATGATTATATATGAATGTGTTGTCCCACATGAAGAGGAAATTACAGAGGTATAAAGCTCTTAGATCAGATAATGAAAGTAATGGAGAGAGTTCTAGAAGGTATGATTAGAGAAAGAGTGAACACTGATGAGATGCAGTTTGGGTTTATGCCAGGCAGGGGGGACTACTGATGCCATATTCATTGTTCGACAGCTTCAGGAAAAATAAAATAGCTTATACCTATAGTCCTTCCAAGCAATCTCAGGGAGTAGACTGTAGCACCAGTCCATCAGGGAAGTACTCCCAAGGTGGATGGAAAGATGATGACAGGGAGCTGGAGCTCCCATTTCATTAGTCCTCGGGAGTAGTTTCTGACCATTCCCCTTTGCTGAACTTTTTCAGTGTTTCAGTAAAACAATGAGTAGGCCAGCATACTCTCCAATACAAGTTTCTCTGTCAACACCAAACTACATGCATATTACACACTACACTTCATATTCAAAAATCAACCAAAATGGTGTCTCATAATCAAGCCTTGGAATCCCAGGGGCGAGGAGGGGGATCATAAATGCCCCCAGTATCTGCCCCTTCCTGGCACAATCCAGCAAGATGCCTGGAACCAGTCTGACTCACTTCTTCATTTCTGCAACATCTACGGCCTTTCCTCTAACTTTCTCTATGTTGAGCACCACCTCTCCTCCTCTAAACCTCACCTTCGCTTCTTAACTGAGTCTCAGCTGTTTGAGGCAACTGACAGCAAACCCTACCCTGTATCCTTCTACTTTCTTTATACTCATTTCAAGGCCAAGGGTGGCTGCTGTGTATATGTACGCAACGATCTATCTTTCTCTCGTGTTCCTGAACTTGATTCTTCTGAATTCTCGACTGTGGCTTCGGCTGTTCTATCATTCTCTACATGTATCTGTGCTGTTTTCTTATCCCCTAATTCTACTGACCATGAAAATTTCTTTGACTACAGTATTTTACCTCTGCGATGGAACACGTCCTATCCATTTCTCCTTTCTCTGAAACCTCCATTCTAGGAGATTTCAATGTTCACCACCACCTTTGGTTCTCCTCTCCTTTCACTGCTCCACCTGGTGAACAAGTCTACATCTTTTCTATCCGTAATGGCCTAGAGCAGCTTGTACAGCATCCTACTCGTATCCCTGATTGCCCTGGAGAGAGTTCCAACATACTTGACTTCTTCCTTACAACTAAACCTTCTGCTTACACTGTTAATCGTTAGTCTCCATTGGGCTACTCCGATCACAGCCTTTTCACCTTAACCTCTCCTATCGCCCCAGTATGCCTTGTGGACCCTCCAAAGAAACATCAGATGTGGCACTTTGGTGATGCTGATTGGGAGGCCCTCAAGCAGTACTTCTTTGATTTTCCTTGGAATGATTATGGCTTCCATGGCCAATAGCCATCTGGGTGTGCCATGCACATTATGAGGGTTATTCTCTCGGGCATGCAAGCATACTTTCCTTTTTCATGTCCTTTGACTAATGCAAAGAAACCTTGGTTTAATTATGCTTGTTCTAATGCTGTCCACAACAAGGAGAAGGCCTACAAAAGGTACTGGAGCCAATCCACCCCAGAATCTCATCTTTTTTATGTTTCTGCCCAGAATTGTGCTAAGTCTGTTCTTTGTTCTGCTAAAAATAATTTCATCCATACCAAAGGCTCTGACCTCTCCAAGTCGAATTCTTCTCGCTCCTTCTGGCACCTTGCCAGAAACATTTCTAACAACTTTACCTCATCATCCTTCCATCTTCTTTTCCACTCTGATGGCTCTGTAGCTATTTCCTCTACTGATAAGGCATATCTCTTCGCTCAGATTTTCTCTTCCAACTCCACTCTAGATGATTCCAGTGCTGTTCCTACATCACTTCCCCCCTCTGACTTCCTCATGGCTGACATTAAAATTTCTCAAACTGATGTATTTTCTGCCATCACTGGCCCCACTACTAACAAGGCATATGGGCCTGATGGGGTCCCTCCTGTCATTCTCAAGAACTGTGCTTCTGTGTTTACATCCTGCCTAGGCAATTCGTTCGCCTTTGTCTGTCAACTAGTACCTTTCCTTCTTGCTGGAAGTTTGCTCTCATTCATCCTGTCTTAAAGAAGGGTGACCAATCCCAACCCTCTAACTATTGCTCAATTGCTTTTTAATCCTGTGCTCAAAAGATTTTGAGTGTATGCTCAACAAAATAATTTTAGAGCATCTTTCTTATCATAACCTTCTTTCTGATCATCAGTATGGATTCTGTCAGGGATGCTCCACTGGCGACCTTCTCACCTACCTTTCAGACTCCTGGTTATCCTCCTTTCAGGACTTTGGTGAATGCTTTGCCATTGCACTTGACATCTCAAAGGCTTGTGATCGAGTCTGGCATAAATCTTTAATTTTCAAACTGACCTCTTATGGTTTCTGTCCTATTTGTACCTTCATCTCTAGCTTCCTTTCTGGTAATTCCATAGCTGCCGTTGTAGACGGCCACCATTCTTCTCCTAGATCTATCAATGATGGTGTTCCTCAGGGCTCTGTCCAATCACCAACTCCCTTCCTTTTATTCACCAATGACCTTCTAAGCTGTACATTTAACCCTATCCACTCCTACCTTGATGATTCCACCCTTCACCTTTCAACTTGCTACCTCCAGCATCCATCTCAGTAATTACTTCAACAAACAAGGGATGAGGCTAATGGCTTATTTGGCTTGTATCTCTGACTGGGGTAAAAGTAATCTGGTTGCTTTTAATGCAACAAAAACTCAGTTCTTACACCTATCAACCCGTCAGAATCTTCCACAGGAGCACCCACTGATGTTTAATAATATCCAGCTCAGTCCTGCACCATCTTTAAACATACTTGGGGTTTCATTCTATTGGGAATCATCTTGGAATGATCATACTACATCTCTTGTAAAATCTGCTTCCAAGAGATTAGGTGTGCTAAGCCAACTCCGCATCTTCTTTACCCTCACAAAGTTGTTGACTTTATACAGGGTTTTTATTCATCCCTGTCGAGTACAACTCTCATGTGTGGGAGGCTCCCCACATACAGCTCTTCTCAAGAACATGGAATCAAAGGCTTTTTGTCTTGTTACTTCTCCTCCTCTTACTCGCTCCCTTCAACCTCTGTCACTATGCCGCTTTGTTGCATCTTTTATCTCTTTCCTATCACTATTTCAATGGTCACTGCTCCTCTGAACTATCTGCTTGCACCCCTCCACCACTATGACAGGTGCCTAACACCAGTCTAGCAACAAACTTTCATCCCTTTTCTGTCCAACTCTCTAATGCAAGAGTTAACTGTTACTCCCAGTCCTTCATTTTCATAACAGGTCAGCTTTGGAACTGTCTCTCTCTGTCCATATTTCCTACCTCCTATGATCTCCAGTCTTTCAGATGCAATGTGTCCAGGCATCTCGAAATGAACAGATCTTGACTTTGGCTCTCTGTTGTATTGTCTTTGTTGTTTCTTGGAGGGAACAGTTTGCAGTCTCCTGGCCTTTGGTTCCTTCTTCATTGCATTTAAAAAAAAAAAAAAAATAGCTGATCTTCCCCTGAACCTGACTTCCTGTAGGAAACAAACATCCACCTGCCTCCTACTCTGAGTCTCTACCACTTCCTCCATTGTACCCTTGAAACTACCTACATTCCACAAAGCCACTCTGAACCCTTCAGGTAATGTGATTTCCACAGGCTTGCTTTTTAATGCTTATTGTTTTAGTATTAAGTCAGGTAAATAAAGAAGTAGACGGACCACAGGTCCTTCCCACCAACACAGTCCCAAGTCCAGGAATGGGACCAGGTACTCATAGCCCAGCAGCCATGATCAGTGGCTGTGGCAGTGGCCTCAGGGCACCCTGCCATGACAGCTACAGGGACACCCTCCAAGTGTGCCTTGGCACAGTAGGTGCCCCACCATTATACACCCATTGATAGGGTAGCCTCCTGGGGCGCTACTCTCAGGTTCGGGCCCCTCACTATAGGGTGGACACTGCAGCCTGGGAACTGCAATGCCCTATACCCTCTGGCACAGATCACAGCCCCATCCCATCCCATCCCGGTTTCAGAATTGTGCAAGTGGAGGCTGCATTACGCCTCCCTTCAGGTATGCCACTAGTTAGCAGGGGCAATGTTTTCTGGCCACATGTCACTGCTGATGCCAACCCTTGTGACTTAGTGGGGTATGTGGTATGTATAGCATTAGTAGAGTAGTACATAAAAAAAGTGTTTGGGAGTGTATGCTAGCCTGCTCTCTCTCTTAGTGTCACACAGAAAAATGTCAGCAAAGGGGGATGGTCAGGGTATTCTGAGGGCTAGAGAAACACAAGCAGCATCCCATCCTCCTCAGGAGTATTGCCCTGATAAACTGGTGCTACAGTCTATCCCCTGTACTCAAACTACTTAAATATCTAGAGACAAGTTCTCCATTTCCTGATTGCTTAGCTTCACTTTGAACTCTATAACTTCACTCCTTCAAAAACTATAGCTTTATTACTTGCTACATTCAGTTAAAATATTTTTTTCTTATTCACAAAATTCATTCACCAAGTGCTGCAACCCCCATTCACCTTCACTTAACAACAGTATCATCACCAAACAACATAACAGGCAATTTCCACACCTTACCTGCACTAAGGACACCCCAGAACCAACCCACCCTAAAATTAATCCCTTTCACAACACCATCCATATACAGTAATTGTAGTCTGTATATGGAACAACTATGGTAACAAGACATTCCTGTTTCAGTCTGTGCTGAAATAAAAGAATTCACTCAGCTCATTTTTCACATGCACTGCCACCTTTGCACCCTCATGCATACCCTAAACAGTATTTAGTCCCTCTATTTTGTGACATGGAAATGTAGGTAATCTGATAAAAGTAGGCAAATGTCGGAAAGGAATGCTGCAGGTGTATGTGTGTGTTTTTTTTTTTTATGCAAGGAAGAAGGAACCAAAGGCCACAGGCCTGCATACTGTTCCTTCCAAGAAAAAGCAAAAACAATACAAAAGAGAGCCAAATTCAAGATCCGTTCATTTCGAGATGCCTGGACACACTGCGCTTGAAAGACTGGAGATCATAGGAAGTAGGAAATACGGACAGAGGAAGACAGTTCCAGAGTTGACCAGTTGCATAATGAAGGACCGGGAGTAACGGTTAACTCTTGCATTAGAGAGTTGGACAGAAAAGGGATGAGAGTTTGTTGCTAGACGGGTACTACGTGCCCATCGTAGAGGTGGAGGGATGCAAGCAGACAGTTCGGAGGAACAGTGACCATTGAAGTAGCGATAGAAGAGAGATAAAGATGCAACAGTGCGGCGAAGAGACAAAGGTTGAAGGGAATCAGCAAGAGGAGGAGAGTTAATGAGATGAATAGCCTTTGACTCCACCCTATTGAGAAGAGCTGCATGAGAGGAGCCTCCCTACACATGAGAGTTGTACTCCATACACAGACGAATAAAACCCGTGTACAAGGTCAACAACTCTGCAGGGGTAAAGAAAGTTCAGAATCGGCTTAGCACACCTAATCTCTTGGAAGCAGATTTCACAAGAGATGTAATATGTTCTTTCCAAGACAAATCCCGAGAGAATGAAACCCCAAGCATGTTCAAGGATGATGCAGGACATATCTATCTATCTATTGCCAGACGCCTCAATCCCGAACGGGGTGGCCACAAACAAATCGCCTCCATGTCACTCTGTCCCCTGCCATTTCACTACCACGCTCCCAACTCACACACCCCTCTCTCATATACCTCTCTCCACTCCATCCCTCCATCTCATCCTCGGCCTCCCCCTCCCTCTCGCCCACTCCACCTCACTCACATACACTCTCCTCGTCAATCTTTCACTCTCCATCCTCTCCACATGCCCAAACCACCTTAACGTGTTTCTCCTAACGCTTCCCATCACGTCCTCAACCACACCACAACGCTCCTTCACTTCCTCATTTGTTAGTCTGTCTCTCCATGTGACTCCACATGCTCCTCTCAAATAACTCATTTCCACTGCTCTCACTCTTGACTTCTGTCCTTCCAACAGGGTCCAAGCTTCACTTCCATATGTCAGAGTTGGTATCACAATACTGTCATGTAACAACTTTTTCACTTCCATGCTCACCTCCCTGTTTCTTATCACTGCTTTCAACGAACCAGCAACCTTCCTTCCCTGCTGTACCCTTTCGAGCACTTCACCCTCCAGACTACCATCCTTACTCATCACACTGCCCAAGTACTTAAATTCACTCACATTCTCCATATCCTTCCCATCCAATCTCACTGTACACTCACTGGCTTCACTTCTCTCGAAGACCATCACTTTACTCTTCCCCACATTCACCTTTAGATTCCGTTTCTTACACACTCTCCCAAACTCATCTACCAAGCCTTGCAGCTCTCCTTCGTCTTCACTCAACAACACAGTATCATCTGCAAACAACAGTACAGGGAGTTTCCACACACTGCCTTCTCTCACTAGGGCCACTCCAACATCCACTGCCCGACCTCGTATCTCTTTTATAACCCCATCCATATACAGAATGAACAACCATGGAGACATGACACATCCTTGTTTCAATCCAACCTTCAAATGGAAAGATTCACTCAGTTTGCCATCCACACGCACTGCAGCCTTAGCACCCTCATACATACTCTTCACTGCCTTCAACAACTTCCCATCCACTCCATATATTCTTAATACCTTCCACAAACCTTGTCTATCCACCCTGTCAGATGCTTTCTCCAGATCCAAGAAGGCTGCATACAACTTCATGCCCTTCTCTAGAAACTTTTCCACTAAGGATCTAAGAATGAATATCTGGTCCACACAACCTCTTCCCTTCCTAAAACCTCCTTGTTCTTCTCCAACTAATTTCCCTAACTCTGTCAATAAGTATCCTACCATATATTTTTCGTATTACACTGAGAAGGCAAATGCCCCTATGATTACCACACACTGCTTTTTCCCCTTTTCCTTTGTACAGAGGAATAATTATACCTGACTTCCAATCCTCCGGGACTCTACCCTCCTCCCAAGCCAATCTGCACACCTTCCACATCCATTCTATTACTATCTCTCCCCCATGCTTCAGCATTTCACCACACACTCCATCAATTCCTGGGGCTTTCCCCATTTTAACTTTCTTCATTGCTTCCACCACTTCCATCCTGGTGATTTCTTCCTCTCTTCTCACAACCCTCCTTCTCCCTGCCATTCCCCAGCCACTTATACTTGCATTNCTCCAACATCCACTGCCCGACCTTGTATCTCTTTTATAACCCCATCCATATACAGATTGAACAACCATGGAGACATGACACATCCTTGTTTCAATCCAACCTTCAAATGGAAAGATTCACTCAGTTTGCCATCCACACGCACTGCAGCCTTAGCACCCTCATACATACTCTTCACTGCCTTCAACAACTTCCCATCCACTCCATATATTCTTAATACCTTCCACAAACCTTGTCTATCCACCCTGTCATATGCTTTCTCCAGATCCATGAAGGCTGCATACAACTTCTTGCCCTTCTCTAGAAACTTTTCCACTAAGGATCTAAGAATGAATATCTGGTCTACACAACCTCTTCCCTTCCTAAAACCTCCTTGTTCTTCTCCAACTAATTCCTCAGTAATTTCCCTAACTCTGTCAATAAGTATCCTACCATATATTTTTCCTATTACACTGAGAAGGCAAATGCCCCTATGATTACCACACACTGCTTTTTCCCCTTTTCCTTTGTACAGAGGAATAATTATACCTGACTTCCAATCCTCCGGGACTCTACCCTCCTCCCAAGCCAATCTGCACACCTTCCACATCCATTCTATTACTATCTCTCCCCCATGCTTCAGCATTTCACCACACACTCCATCAATTCCTGGGGCTTTCCCCATTTTAACTTTCTTCATTGCTTCCACCACTTCCATCCTGGTGATTTCTTCCTCTCTTCTCACAACCCTCCTTCTCCCTGCCATTCCCCAGCCACTTATACTTGCATTACTTTCATTCTCTATGTTCAACAGTTCATTAAAGTGTTCTCT